>JAKGGE010000908.1:0-12923 GCA_023748175.1 Hoolock leuconedys
CTGTTCTCCAGCCTCGCTGGACAGAGTGAGAGTCTGTCTCAAAAAAAAAAAATATATATATATATATATATATATATATCATAATGCTGCCCAGGTTGGTTCCAAACTCCTGGGCTCAAGTGATCCTCCTGCCTCAGCCTCCCACAGTGTTGTAATGATAGACATGAACCACATGCCCAGCCTGTTTTATTATATATTTTTGGTATGATGATTCCCCTTTATTCACTTTTCAGATACTTAACTGTTGATCAGTTGTTCTGTCATTGCAGCTACCTTCTCAGATGGGTTCAGTGCTAAACAACTCTCTGCTGTTTCACTACATTAACTGTGTAACAGATGAGCTAAATCTTGCTGAGGTCTTATTAGTGGTTGAGTCAAACATTGGCGTAGAAGGTAAGAGTTGCGTGAGGATGGGGACAGATAGTTTATAAATGGGTTTCTTTTGTAGGTGCCAAATTCTAGACAAGAAGAGCCTCCTATGCTGTACTATGTCTGTGGTAATCATATATTTAGAGCATGAATGTTTCTGTTGTAATTTCAAGGCAGTAGGAAGGGAGCTGGATGGATGGCCACCAAGACTCACTGGGTGCCTCTCAGGAAACACTGCTGGATGGATGCCACCAAGACTCACTGGGTGCCTCTACTTTGACTATCGCAATCCAAGGATTCTTCATCTTTGTATGTCCAGAAACTTGCTGTGAGGCCCCCAGAGTCATCCTGTTAATGATAATGAAACTCAGAGGAGACTAATATATGAAAAAAAAAAAACGTTGTATGCATTAATTGTTAAATTGTTATTTCTGTCTAAACCGAAAGGTAACACTTATCTTCAACAGAATATCGCCCTCTGCTATTAAACATATATAAGACCAAGTTTGTCATTAAGAAGTTTTTTTTTTTTTGTATATTTTTTTATTATAATTTTAGGTTTTAGGGTACATGTGCACAATGTGCAGGTTTGTTACATAAGTAAATCCATGTGCCATGTTGATTTCCTGCACCTTATTATCCTCATTGGTTCAGCATAGCAGCCCTCCTAATGCTGTCCCTCCCCTTCCACCCCAGGCCTGGTTCCAGCCATCCTAATACTGGGTATATACCCAAGGACTATAAATCATGCTGCTATAAAGACACATGCTCAATGCATGTTTATGCACTATTCATAATAGCAAAGAGTTGGAACCAACCCAAATGTCCAACAACAATAGACTGATTTCTTAAGAAAAATGTGGCACATATACACCATGGAATACTATGCAGCCATAAAAATGATGAGTTCATGTCCTTTGTAGGGACGTGGATGAAACTGAAACATCACCTCAGTAACCATCGCAAGGACAAAACCAACACCGCATGTTCTCACCTAGGTGGAATTGAACAATGAGAACTCATGGACACAGGAAGGGGAAACATCACATCTTCGGGACCGTTGTGGGGTAGAAAGTTTCTTTTTAATTATAGACTAGTATGGCGGGTATGTGAGAAAGCCTTTCAACCAGGCTATAGCACAGCTCCGAGTACGCATTCCTCCACTGGTTGGGGGGTGGTGGGAGATGGTCTTTCTTTTGACCAAACTGAGTGTTTCATTACTGGATAAGCAACTCCTGATTCTTCTAGTGGTTAAAAGTTGCTTTTAGTTGGTTCTAGGCCAATTCTCCTTCTACTCTGAATCTTTTTTTTTAAATGGAATTATCATGGTTAGATTTCCTTACTAAATTTCTATCATTTTTACATTATACCCAGCCTACCCTAATTGAAGTTTAGGGTATTGTAAAACTTTCAATTCAGATGTTTATGCTTTCTTGGAGTACTGTGTGATATAAAGCTTACCTTATTCATTATATGTGAATTCTCTCCATTTATGTTTTCACTGTAAGCTTTTCCCTATATTACCAAGTTGTTGAACATACCTGTTGTAGTCTACCTCATGAGTTAGCTAGGATGTATGAGACTAATGGCTTTTTTACTTTGTCACTTACTTGTCACTTTAGTGATAATTATGTTCTGTGCACTTTTTTACTGTGGTACAGCTAGATGCTTATATTTACTGTTTCTGCTCTAGAATGTATTTGGTACAAGGTGAATAATTATGAACATGGAAAATAATTTACCAACTTCCTGGATACTATCATCAGGGCAGAGTCCTTCTTACAAGTAAGATTTCACTTGCTTCTTCCACACTCCACCACTCTTTACTAACATTTCTTTAGATATCCATTGAAAACCTTTTTCTTGGCCAGGTGTGGTAGCTCACACCTGTAATCTCAGCACTTTGGAGGCCAAGGCAGGTGGATTGCTTGAGCCCAGGAATTCAAGACTAGCTTGGGCAACATAGCAAAACCCCATATCTACAAGGAATACAAAAATTAGCCAGGCATGGTGGCATGCATCTGTAGTCCCAGCTACTCAGGAGGATGAGGTAGGAGGATCACTTGAGCTCAGCAGGTCGAGGGTGCAGTGACCTGTAATTGTGCCACTGCACTGCAGCCTGGGTCACAGTGACATCCTATCTCAAAAACAAATAAAAAACCATTTTTTAATACCTGACACCTTTTGTAAATAATATTTGTTGAATTTCAAACTCATTATAAATAGAGCTGAGTTGGACTTTAATCTTTGCGCTGTTGGATTTGAAGAAAGAATATGTTACATTATGCAAATAAAAGGGAAAAGCCTGTAATTTAAGAGAACAAACTGAAAATGTAATTAAATAGATTCAGTTAATTGAATTAGCCAGTAATGTAAATTTCATAGGGTCACTCATATTCTTATAATCAACAAACATTTTTTGTGTGTCAAGTATATTCCAGCCAATGGACTGATTGGTCTGGGTAACCCTGAGTTGTATTTTAAGGTGCAACTTAGGTATCAGCACCATCAAGAAGTCTTCACTTACTTCCCAGTGTGGGTGAGCTCCTTGTTCTATGTGCTTCCATGGCTCTCTGTGCTTACGTCTGTCATGACACTTTTAGCATCCATTTTTCCACACATGATGAGCTCCCAGCAGGCAGAAACCATATCTAACTCTTCTTCATGTTTACATGTTCAGCTTGATTGATAAATGGTTGTGGAATAATTCTTGGTGTTTTTTGTTTGTTTGGTTTTGAGACAGGGGTCTCCACTCTCTATTGCCAGACTGGGTGCACTGGCACCAATCATGGCCACTGCAGCCCTGACCTCCTGAGCTCAATGATCCTCCCCTCCATCCCAGGTAGCTTCTGGGACTACAGGTGTGCACCACCACTCCTGGCTAGTCTATTTGTTTTTTGTTTTTTTGTTTGTTTTGTTTTGTTTTGTTTTGTTTTGTGTTTGTTCTGTTTTTGTTTTGTTTTGTTTTGTTTTGTTTTGTTTTGTTTTTGCGTGAGATATGGGTTTATACATATTTGCCCAGGCTGGTCTCATACTCCTGGGCTTAAGCATTCCTTCTGCCTTGGCTTCCAAAAGTGCCAAGATTATAGGTGTGAGCCACCACACCCAGCCAAAGTTTTAGGGATTTGGTGTGAAACCATTTAATTGGAAGCTGGGTGCAGACGATGGTAGTGAGGATAGCAATTTAGGTTGACGTTTATGTTTCCTACTTGGGAAGATGGATGGCATTCACTGAGAAAAGAAGTACAGGAGGAGCAGGCTTGGAAGGAAAGATGTTTCACTTAAGAGATGCCTATGGGACATCAAAGTGGTCATATCCAGTACCCTGTAAAGTAATGAGTCTAAAGCTCAGAAATGAGATTTGGGCTAGAGATACAGATTTAGGACCCCTCGTGTTAAAAGTGGTGGTTTTAGCTATGATGTGGATGAGATTGTCCAGAGGATTCATGTCATGAAAGCAGGTCTTAGGACAGAGTCCTGGTGCATGTCACTATGTAAGGCTTGCTTCTCACAATTCTGCCCTCGCCCTCATTGTCCAATTCCAAAGCCACTGCCACATTTGTAGGCACCCCACTCCTGGTAACGAAATTCATGCTTCTTGTGGCTGCTATAACAAGTTACTACAAACTTGGTGGCTTAAAAGAACAGAAATTTAATTTCTCACAATTCTCAAGACCGGAAGTTCAAAGTCAGTACCACGGGCAAAAATCACAGTGGCAGCAGGGAGGCTATAGGAGAGGAACCTGTTCCTCATGTCTTTCAGCTTCTGGTCACTGCTGGTACTCCTTGGCTTGTGGCTGTATCACTCCACTCTTAAAAGCCAACATCACAGAGTAAATAGGTTCTCTTTATGTTCCATCTTCACATCGCCTTCTCCTGTGTGTGTGAATTTCTGCCTCCCTCTTATGAGGATACATGCAATTGCACTTAGGGCCCACCTGTATAACCCAGGATTATCCTCCATCTCAAGATCTGTAACTTCATCACATCTGCAAAGAACCTTTTCCCAAATAAGGTAACATTTACAGGTTTCAGGGAATAGGACCTGATGTCTTTACGGGCTATTTAGCCTACTACATATAAAAAGTTGATGAGTGATTTTCAAGGGCCAAGGATGCTGTGGGGGATTGGAGTGATAAAAACGTCCTAAAATTGGTCTGTGCACAGTGGCTCAACCTCTGTAATCCCAGCACTTTGGGAGGCTTAGGCAGGCGGATTGCTTGAGGTCAGGAGTTTGAGACCAGCCTGGCCAATATAGTGAAATCCCACCTCTTCTAAAAATACAAAAATTAGTCAGGTGTCATGGTGCACATCTGTAGTCCCAGCCACTCAGGAGGCTGAGGAAGGAGAATCGCTTGAACCTGGGAGGCGGAGGTTGCAGTGAGCTGAGCTCATGCCACTGCACTCTAGCCTGGGTGACAGAGGGAGACTCTATCTCAAAAAAAAAAGAAAAAAAATGTTCTAAAATTGGTTTCGATAATACTGCACAACTCAGAATGTAGTACCAAAAACCACTGAATGTAATGCTTTAAATGGGTGAATTGTATCTCAGCCAACCTACTGCATAATGTATTTTTAATGGAACGAGTAAAGGTGATGGATGACAGGTTTGTCCTTCCTTGATGGTCAGGTCAGGACAGCATGATTTTCTTGGGTAGCAGGCACTGCTGGGGCGGCCCTGTCCCTGATTAACGAAATCCCACACTTGGACAGAACTGGAACAGAGGCAGTGGAGCAGGTTGTCTGTGAGGCGTTGGCCATCTTCTTAGAGAAGGCCCTCCTTGTGACTTCCTCCAGGAATCCAGATCCTTGGGCAGCCTTTTTTTTTTTTAAGTTGCAATATTTAATAGAGTGAAAACAGCTCCCATACAAAGGGAGGGGACCCAAAGGGAGTTGCCGCTCCCTGCTCGAATGTCTGGGTTTATATCCCGATCATTGTCCCTTCCACTGTGCTTTCAGGCGATATATGATTTGACTATTTCTTTACCTCCTGCTTTAGCTTAATTTGTATTTTAGTGAGTCCTCTACTACCTGATTGGTTGGGTGTGAGCTGAGTTACAAGCCCCGTGTTTAAAGGTGGGTGCGGTCACCTTCCACAGCTAGGCTTAGGAATTCTTAGGATCCTTGGGCTCCTCTTGCTGCAGCCAGTCCATGGTCCGGGTCCATCTCAGCTATGTGACGGAGCACTCAGGGTGCTGTTACAGTGTCTTGTGTGTGCTCAACACACCCCTACTCACTTCTCTAGGACAACACAGGACACATGTGATTTTTGGTCACAGTTTTGGGTTCAGGCTGAGCTGCTTTGGGCAAGTGGGGCACCCTCCTGGGGAAGCCCCAGTCCAGGACACAGGCTGCCTTTCAGAGGGAGGGCTGGCTTGGGGGTGCTGCTGGCTTCCCACCACCAGCTAGGCCTCAGCCCTCACAGCATTCCTGCTGAACACTGGGGCACCCAGGGCGCAGGGACATCAAGGATCCTGCTGCAGGCACACCTGTGCTGCTCGCATGAGGACCATGTCCTCACTGTGAAGGATGAAGAGCAAGGCCCTCGGGACCTGCGTCCTCAAAATGCCATGCACTGCACCGTTGAGAAGGGGGCCTGGCGGCTGGCAGAGCCATGCAGTGAGCGCCTCCCTGTGCTGCCTGCCACTCTGGGCAACAGCCTGCAGCCCTCTGGTGATGAGGTCTCCCTTTTTTATGTGCACTACCCCATCATTTGTGATTATGATAAATTCATTATTCCTGTGTTCATCAGGAGCTGTCACTGTGTACCCTTCTCCATGACCCTGGGCCCGCTGTCCTGTGAGGATGCTGTCAGCCGTGGGGCTGGCACTGTCCAATCTGGCCCTGGTCAGCCCTGACCTCAGCTCTCCTTTTCTGACACGCTGTCCCATTCCTTGGCCTGGCTCATCTTCCAGCTTCCTGGCAAAGTTCCTGCTCCCTGAAGCAGGAAGAGGCTGACATTAATGCCAAGGAAGTGGGGCTGTGGGCCTCGGAGGACTGTGCTGCCGGGTGAGGGTGGCACTGAGCTGGCCACTCCCAGGCAATGGACACAGCTGTGCTGTGGTGGGAGGGGTGGTGCAGGTGTGACCACGGCACTCTGGAGACAGCCTTCTGAGGCCTGTCAGCGGTATTGTGTCAGGGCAGGAGAGGACAGCGTCTTGCCCCCAGGAAGTGCAGTGTGGGCAGGAGACCCAGAGTGATCATGTGTTTGGAAGGCAGCTCCAGCCTAGCTAGGGGACCGGAAAAGCCCTCCCACCTCCAGGGAGGTGTGTGCAGCTCTGCCAGGGCAGTGCCAGGTCCTGGGATGAACAAGACTCTTTGGCGGTCCAGAAAGGTCCCTGAAGGCAGCAGGGGCTGGGCTAGGGGTCAGGGGCTGGGAAGAAATGCCTGATAGCCAGTGAGGACAAGGCACACGACTTGGAAAGAAACAGCTTTATTTTCAGTCTTCAACAGGTAGGGCAGTACTTAACTTCATCATGTGCTTTTGTGTGAATATCAAACAGCAAAATACTAGAACACAAACAGTTTTTCAGATTGGAGATCAAGTACTTTTTCTATCTTGAGTGTCGTCTGTCTTGGAATTTAGCTGGGTTGAAACGTAGTGGAATTGGCTGGGGCTGGTGGCTCACGCCTGTAATCCAAGCACTTTGGGAGGCTGAGGCAGGTGGATCACGAGGTCATGAGATCAAGACTATTCTGGGTAACACAGTGAAACCCCGTTTCTACTAAAAATACAAAAAAATTAGCCAGGCATGGTGGCGGGCGCCTGTAGTCCCAGCTACTTGGGAGGCTGAGGCAGGAGAATGGCTTGAACCCAGCAGGCAGCGCTTGCAGTGAGCTGAGATTGTACCACTGCACTCCAGCCTGGGCAACAGAGTGAGACTATCTGAAAAAAAAAAAAAAGTAGTGGAATTATCAGGAAATGGTATAGTGAGTCAGTTTCTAGCTGCAGGTAGGTGTGCCTGGCACTGACCAGCTGCGGGCACAGATCCAGGTGGCTCAAAGCACCGAGCGGGGCAGGTGCCAGTTCTGCAGCGCTTGTAGCCTCTTCTGCCACTTGGGAAAGTTGTTCTTCAGGGTCTGCTTCAGTGCAGGCAGGGTGGCACGTGCCGCCACAGGTAGGCTCAGAAGCAGGCTGGGGGCGGTTAGAGGGGCTGTCACCTTAAGCATCCCCAGGAGAGGAGTGTGCTGGGAGTAGGGCCTGCATGGCCCTCACCAGGACCCAGTGAGGCCACAGCCTCTTCTGCTTCTGTGCTGCCATCCCTCCTTCCCCACTCCCTCCCTGGGGCCCAGGCTGCAGGGCTGCCCTGCTATCCCCATGCCAGTGGGACTCACCATTTCTTGGAGAGGCTCTTGGTGGAGATCTTGGGGAACTGCATGGCTTCCTGGTCCTTGGGTGAAGGAAGAGTCAGCAGTGAGGCCCAAACAGGCCCCAGGGATGGGGCTGGGGTGACCAGGCACTTACCTGGGAGAGCTAGACCCAGCCTTCTCTGGGGCCGCCTGAGGCCTCTGGCTCTTTTCCAGGAGGGACTTGGGGTACTGCAGCTGACAGGGACATCAGCATGGTGGGGCCCATGGCAGTGCCAAGCTGTCCAGGGGCACCCCCACCACCCAGGGCCTCAACTCTTGGGCCTGCAGGAGGTTGACATTCCACAACTGGCAGATGAGCACACTGCCAAAAGTGTGGTGGGCTTTCACAGGTGCAGGGGCCAGGGTCATTGGGGGGTGTGCTCCCATCACCCCCCAAGCACAAGGGTGGGGCTGTGTAGCAAATCCCCCCAGCCTGCTCTGAAGACAGCGGCCGACACGGTCAGGGCTGCTGCAGCCTCCCCATTCAGTCAGCAGCCTCACAGCTCAGGCATAGAGGACATAGCCCAGGGCAAGCAGCAGTGCCAGGGAGGGCCCAACTCAGAACAGAGGCCTCAAAGGTGGCCAGCAGCAGCCAAAGCTAGTAGCTACCCAGGAGGTGCAGGCTGAGCCTGGGGCCATGGGCATGGCCGGCTGCATGCCTCTGCCCATGGGGCTTAGCAGGTGCCTGCTGGCCAGCGCAGGCTCATGAGATGGTAAAGAGAGAAGCTGCCCAGGAAGTCATCCCAGGAACACACAGCCGCCTGCCATCTGGCCTGCAAAATGATGCACAGAGGCAGGGGGGCATGGGGTGGTGGTACCACAGGCCACCCCGGGACTGCACCCTGCGCAGGAGCATCCAGAACCCTCTGAAGAGGCCAGGCTGGCCCTCCTGCCCACTGCGGTGGGTGGCAGATGACCACCGGAAGAGCGCACAGACCAAGCTGGCAATCTCGTAGCTCTAAATGGGCTGCAGCTCTGGGTCCCCCTGGTGTACTCAGCGTCAAACCTTCACAGCCCATTGATCTATAAACCCAGGCCACAGGGACAGGTCAGAAAACACGGCCCATACACAACTGAGGAGCGGAGCTGCATCTGTTCACGGGGGAGGAGGGAGCTGGGGACAGGTCAGGGCCCCGCCCATGCACCTCTAGGACTGGGGCCTCTCACCTGGTGCAGACCTCCAGGGGCGTGAGGATGAGTCTGTCCTCACCCACAATGCAGTCGAGGAGCTGCTGCTTTCCATTCTCATCCTGGGTGGTGCCCAAGACGAGTGTGAACTGCTTGAGCTGTGTTTCACTGAGTTGCCAGAGAGAAGCGCCTCTGCTCTCAGCATCAAGGTGAAGGGTGGGGACTGGTCTTCACCCCACCGGCCTCTTAACAGTGGCACCAAGGGGACACAGACATGACGCTCAAGGTGTGGGCCTGCCTCCCACAACACTGGCTTCAACTGAGTGGGGCCTGGGACTGGTGCTTGGCTGACCACAGGCTGAGGGGGAGTGGGTCCTTTGAGGAAAGGGACCCTGATGGCTGTGAGGCAGGCCCCATATTTCGTACAGGGAATATCTGGGGCAAATACTCCAGGGCCTCCTTCAGGTACTTGTCTGTCTTCCAGACACTGTCCTGCCCCATCTTGTTCAGATAGTTGGCTGGGTAAGAGCCATTGGTGTTCGTGGGGCCAAAGCCCAGCCACGACAGGAAGGAGCAGCCCGGGGGCTCTCTACATACTGGTCTGAGATGGACTTGGCCGTGTACTTGGGCTGTGTGATGAGCTGAGCAAGGTGCAGGATCTGTGAGGGAGGCATGGGCAGGTCACTGGCAGGACAGGCCTGCAGTGCCACCCAGGCAGGCTAGCCAGGGGCCCCAAGAGCAATGCACAGCCAGACGAGCACCAGAAGGAGCAGCTTCTGCCAGAGTACTTTCAAAGACTAAAGGATGCTCTTGGAAATGTGAAATTTCCCAACCAACACTGCCTTTGTTATCAGAAAAAATCAGACTTCACTGAAACGGGGAAAGATGTGGCCTCAACGCTACGTCCAGCCTCCCTCCTTCCAGCTGGAACACAGCACTCTCCAGGCTCTGCTCAGCCCCACGGCTCCAGGGACCCTGAGGATGGGTGCCGGTGACCCACTCACCAGGATGCGGGCCTTTGCCCCTGAACGTTGGAGTGTGGTCCTCCAGGCTGTAGATGTGGCTCTTCACCTTGAAGGACGCATAAGTGACCGCTGGCGGCCACTGTGACAGGAAGCTGCTGGTGAATGTGGGGACCTTGAGCCAGTGCTGGTTGTGGGGGTGGTGACAAGCTCTGGCTGCAGGAACAGCTGCTCACTTGGAAGGCAGGAGACGAACCTGGTGCCCACTTCCAGGGGCACAGAGTACCCAGCTACTGCCTGTGAAATTCTGGGGTGCCTCTGAGGTTTCTGGGGAGCCATGACCCAAGGGTGTCCTCCTAAGGCTCTGCCTGGCAGCATCTCCCATGCAGTAGGTGGTTGACATGGGGAGGGTGGGTAGGGAAGCTGGTGGTTCACAAAGCCCCCCCAGCAGTGTTTGCGGGAGGCAAACACCAGGAGGAGTGACAGAAGCCGATGCCCAACCCAGCCAGGACAAACATAGCAGAGACCAGGCTTGCCTCCTGAGACAGCCGCCAGGAGTCACCAGGGAGAAACGGGGCTGCAGCTTGGACTGCAGCCCCCCTCTGTGGGCACATCTGCAGCCCCTCACTCAGTGCCTGGTGGCTGCAGGGCAGGCGGGGTCCAGCCAGTCTCACACTTCACCATGCAGATGTCCCCCAGGAGTCTCCACAGCACCCTTTGCCAGTGCCCACTTTGAGCATGTGAGTCCCTGTTGCAGAGCTGCCACCCACCAGCAAAGGGCCTGGCCCCGGTCTGGCTGGGTCAGGATCTGCCAGGCTTGCCCAGGCTGAGGACTTACCTTTTTGGATCATCTTGGCCAGGTTAGGCTGGGCAAAGACTTTGGCCACTCAGAACATCATGAGTGCATGCTTGGGGCCGACCAAGTCTGTGGGGAGCTTCGTGGGTTCAGGAAGCCCACGAAAGAGCACTGCCAGTGGCACATCAGGTTCTTCTGGACAAAGGGCACCCTGGGGAATGAGGTGGCAGGTTGAGGCCAGTCCTCCCACTGGGGGAGGGGCTGCAGCAGTCCATGCCTCTTTAAGACCCCTGCTTGTCCCTGGGCTTCCAAACTCCCTGGCCAAGGCGATAGGGTGTCAGATGATAGCTCATGGGGCCATGGGTGGGCAGAAAGGGCAGGTCAGAGGCAGGTGAGACCCAGGCCCTGTGAGGACACTGCATCCTTAGCAAGGCTGAGGCCCCTTTCCAAGAGGACTGAGGCCACTATGGCAGAGGCCAGCTCAGAGCCAGAGGAGGGTGAGAGAGGATCCCCCAGAGGATCCAAAGGGAAAGGGCACAAGGGAAGAGGTCAGTGGCCAGGCCAGGTGCCACAGAAGCCTGGGGGTCTGCCACAAGGATCACGCAGGGGATGAGGGGAAAGCGGCCACTGCTTTGCTCTGTGCTGGTGGGGGTCAAAGGATAGTTTGGGGCTCATTGAACATTTGGGCCAGAAGGGCGAGGGGACAGGGCAGGATGGGTCACCCACTGCTTCCATGAGAAACCAATTCTAGGGCCTGGCAAAGTTGAGCCTAGGAAGGGCTGGTCTGCTCCACAAAGCAGGGCCTGGGAGAGGAGCCCAGGAGGCCACTGGGGCCAGGGCCAGGCTGATCCCAGCGCAGGCCGCTGGCTTGGCCTCCACCCACTGGAGCAAGGTCCATCCTGGGGAGCCAGTGGCATGGCTGTGAGAAGAGGAGCGGAGGCTCACCATTTCTTCAGCACACACCAGGACTGGGAGTCACTGCCTGGAGCCTGCTTGTCAGGCGCACACCACCGTGGCTGCAGGTAGCTCAGCCACATTGCCAGGACCTGTGGGAGGGGTTGTGAGTGGAGGGCCCGGTGGCTGGGGGCCAAATCCTCCACTGGTCTGGAGTCCAGGTCCCAGGCGGCAGCTGGGTGGGACTGACTCTTCCCACTCCCCCAGAGGGCACAGGAGACTCACACAGCCCTGTGAGGTTTGGCTCTCTTGCCCTTCAGAAGCCAGGGCCATGGGCGAGCTTTTCCCAGCCCAGGGGGTCCAGTGCTCCCTGGCTGGGTAAGGGTAGGAACCTGTTTGGCAGCAGACAGGTGGGACAGGACAGGGCTTTCGTGTACCTGAGGGTTGGCTTTGGAAACTGAAACAGAACCATGTGGCCCTCCAAGACACCCCTCCTCTCCAAGGCCTTGTGACAACACTTGTTCTCTTCATCCACCCCAGGGGACCTCCCTCATGAGGGTACACAGTGGACACAGGCACACGTGTGACGGGGGGCCAATACAGCTCTGAATAATGCGTCCAGGGGCCAATGGCCAAAGCAACGCTGCAGGAAGGAGTTTCTGCCAGACCAACCTCGGGATGGTGGCCCTGCAGGGAATAGGGAGGGTCACCTGCTGCTTGGCCTGGTAAGGAGGCCTTGCTCATAGATGAGTCCGGGGCTCAGCAACAGGGTTGGATCTGCTGGGGGAGAGCACCATGCACCTCCAAAAGGTCAGAGATGACCTTAGCACCATTCCTCAGAGGAAGAAACCAAGGTTCAGAGAGGTCAGGGAACATCCAGGAACACAGCACACAGGCGGCCAAGCCAGTGCAACTCCTGCACACACCACCTCAGTCCCACACAAATAGCCCACTCTGCTGGCCCTGGTGGGCGGGAGTCAGGGCCACCACAGCCCTTCTCCAGACAGGGGTGGGGAGGAACAAGAGATGGCAGCACGGTAGGGTGTCTCTGGCCAGTCTGCAGAGAGGCTCTGGGAGCCAGAGGTCACCTGGCAGCCCTGCCGGGCCATCTGGGCAGGGTGGAAAAGCAGCTGCCTAGCCCTCCAGAGGCTTCACATCCTATGTGAGCAGGAAGGGACTCCCCTCACCCTGCCCCCCTTAAAAATTATACGTTTAAAAAAATTATTATTATGATCGCTACTAAGTAATTGAAAATGATAATATTGCATATTTTATGATAAACAAATAAAATGATCTTGATTGAAAATATGAAATCATGGTTAAGAAGTAATAATGTGCATTACGCTGATTTACTATTATTTCGGGATTTTGATTAAAAGATCATGTTTGATTTGAAGAAATACATAATGATGAAATTAAATTAT
>JAKGGE010002713.1:0-34673 GCA_023748175.1 Hoolock leuconedys
CGTTTAAAAAAATTATTATGATCATACTAAGTAATTTCGAAAATGATAATATTGCATATTTTATGATAAACAAATAAAATGATCTTGATTGAAAATATGAAATCATGGTTAAGAAGTAATAATGTGTATTACGTTGATTTCCATTGTTATTTCTCGATTTTGATTAAAGATCATGTTTGATTTGAAGAAATGCATAATGATGAAATTAAATATTTTGATTAACAATTTTATGCATGAGATTTTAAGCCGATGATAAGCATGTGTTATTCTCATGAGTATATTTGAAAAACTATGGCAAAATGTGCTCGAATGCATGAGCGTGTTAAGATTATTTTTAGGACATTCTTGATTCAATGTTCAAAACACTTAATTGCCATGATGATTTTACACTATAACATGTTGGAAATTATATGTTTTGGATACATAAATTTTATGATCATGAGCATGTTTTATCTTCATAATTGAACTTGAAAATCTATAGCAAAATCTTATCCGAATGTACACAATTTTATTTCCTCGAGACTACCACCGTATTCCATCAACTGATTTTCATACACTTTTGAAAAATATTTTTCTAAAATGGATTTGATGAAATGATTCCTGCTTATAAATTCCATCTTGAAATATGAATGATAGTGTCTTTGCTTGCAAAGATTTGTTTCACATACATATCTCCTATGATTCATGTGCAGAAAAAGAATTTATAAATCATAATACAATGAGATTTCTTATGCAAAAATAAAGTGCTTTTGTGATTCTTTGCTAAAGAGAATAATTATTAAAATCATGATCTTGATAATTATAACATGAAGCTCTTTATAAATCAAGATCGTTCATTATGCTCCCTACATTTATCAAAAGGAGTTCTTCAAATGAAATGCAACTTGTCTTTTGATTTCATGATATTTTGTGAATTTCGAAATTAATTTTAATGACTTGATTATGAGTTTCAAGTTGGCGATTTGATTTGAATAAGTTATGTCTAAATCATAATCATGATCTTGCAAAATTGAAATCACAAATAATATCTTTTGGTATTCATGAATTGATACTCACAATATGAAAGTATTGGTATTCATGACTTGATTTTGATTGAAACATTACATGCTTAAATTAATCATTCTTCTATGTTTCAAAAATTCTTTAAATGCCTTATGTGATGACTGAAAATTAATTTGCTTTATGATGAATCACGAATCATGACTTGATCTATGATATTGAAATATTTTAATCATGATTCTTGGTTATATAATTCCTTTGCCCTATTAAAGGATTTGTTGAATGGATCATGTCCTTCTTGAACTTTCTTGATATCATGACAAGATTTTGTAATATGGCCTGTATAATAATTAAAATTTTTGGCCATTGATTTCTCCCTTCTTTTGACAATGACAAAGGGGAGAAAGCTTTTGCTAGTTAGAACATGCAAAGAAAAGCAAGTGCAATCTTGCACATGAAGCAAGTGTTGAATTGCCATGATTGAACCTAAGAATCTTGCTATGCTTTTTGTGCTTATATGTTGTGATGAAAATATAGCTTCATGTTATAAAACTTGCATATATTTTAAAATAGCTAGAGCTACTTCTCCTTTTGTTGATGATAAAGGGGAGAAATATATGAATTGATACTATAAGTGCCATATTTGAATTTTCATCATGTTAAGATATCAAGAACTTGCATCGTAATTCTACTTGATGATATCTTGCCATGTGATGAAATGCTACGATTTGTTGCTAAAATGATGCATGCAATACTTATGCTTTCTCGTAATGTATTGCATATGATATGAACCTTGATTAAAATTGCCTTGATTTGAATTCAAGGTTTATCTCAATTATGGAATTTTGAAATAAGAATGATTACTCACCTTTGTCATGATTTAGAAATTGACAAAAAGATCCCACAATTGCTGTACTGTGCATGCTTGATTCCAAATCTCTAGTATTTCTCAAGTTTAGCCCCCTTCATCTTTCTCGGGTTTGCAAATGCTATCCTAATTTACCATATGCATTGCCTTATCATTTGTGCTTACTGTAAGAAGTTCATTAATAAATCACTAATATCTTGGAGAAGTCCAAGCAGTAAGAAAATGCATTACACCAATATATAGAGTAGTGGAGTGCAATACGTAACGGATGAGTTCGAATGTCTCGCTTTTGATAGAAGCTCTATTTTCCAAGAAGAAATTATATTCTTTATTTTTGTAAGATAGGTCGACAGTTGGTTTTGTGGAATGCCTGCGGGATATGGTGCCGGGAGACCCAAATAAGGAATCGCAGGCTTCCCTCACTAACCCCCAAAGTTTCCAGCACAAAGACTTTATTCTCAAATTTAAGGGCTCATATACTTCTTTACTTTCGCATGATTTTAATCAAGTCCAAACCATACCACAAAGTCATTCATAATAGTAGCCGTGTTCTTTAATGGGTTGGATCATTTTGGAGAAAGATATAAATCATCCCAAAATGTTATATGTGATATATGAATAGGTTTCAGATTGGGTACCTTTTATGCTACATTTAAGATCGTGCATGTTCCAAATATACAAGTTTCCATCGCACAGTGTGGTGATACGTGAGAGAGTGGATCACTTTGTCGATGCCATTCGTGTCTCTAAAACCAGCTAGGTGAGCCATTAAAGAGTATCGAAACTTTGAGCTCTGCCAAAAGATTGAATCCAATTAACCCATTGCTGGGGAAGTCTATATCGAGGAGCATCTTATAGATAAATTTCTACACCAACCAAAGGCTTCTCTCAGAACGCTTTAAAACATATTTTGTCCCTCTTGTTTTGAATGCAAATCTTTGACTAAGCCATTAGTAAGCAAAATGTTATGATGTATACTTCTCCTTTTGTTGATGATAAAGGGGAGAAGTATGTTGATGACATGACATGTGATGCATAAGTTTATGCATATGTTCATGTTGGCGTGTTGCAAGTATTCATGATGAATATTGCAATGACTTGAATTCAAGGTTCTATCAATATGGCATATTGATAGGGGAGTTTGTTTAAACTCGGGAGTTAAGGTTAACTCCGTCATCAAGTGGTTGTCATCATCAAAAGGGAGATTGTTGAATCTCGTATTTTGATGATGAAACTACTTGATATATGTTTATGATTTAATCTGCGTTTTGGTGGCCTTGGGATGCTTTGATCGATGAGACAATTAAAGCAGGAAAATCATGTTGTCTTGGGAGGAACATGTCGGAAGGTGGGCGTCGGGCGAAGCGAGGAGCTAATGACATCTTAGGACAACAGTTATTACTTAGGATTAATTGTCTCGATCGAAGTTTTGTTTTAAGTGTGCAGGATTAACTACGATGAAAGTTAGACAAGCAGCAGGAGTTGACCACCTTTATTTTGTTTCAGAACATATACAAAATGTGGATATGGAAGGAGATTCTCCAGCCATTTGAACTCAATAGGGACGCCAGAACCAAACTTGCACCAAGAACTAGGCGAATTTTATGCAATGTTTCTCAAGAAAAGGGGCTACTCATAATAACTGCAAAGGTTACTGTGATGCGCTTATTTGTGGATATGGAAGGAGAGATGTAATAGGAATCTTGAAAGTCAATACACAAACAATGCTCCAGCCTGAAAGAGATTATTAGAGACTCAAGATCCCGCGATGGAGCATGATTCAAAATCGGTGCATTTCCCAATTCAAGAGAAAAAAGATATTTTTATCAAATTTAATTTTATACCAGAAAATAAAGATCTTGGGAATGATGTCAAATAATGTAACGGTATTGTGTAGTTAAGGCCTACAGCATGTGTAGTCATAACTATCGTGATTCGCGACTTACGAAGTTAATTGGTTTTGTCTTACGATTTCGCCATAGCTGGGCCGTAGAATCTTTACACATAATCAATTTCCATTTTTAGTTTTACCAAAAAAAGAAATCGACAAAAAGGGTTTTCCTTCTTTCGATAATGACTATGAGGGAGATAACTTGCTAGCACAATCTAAGGGGTAAAAATTAGCATAATGGAGTGTCTAATTTACTACAATCTGGATTATTATATGAGCCTTGATTATGATCTAGTATCTTTTTCACTAATAAATTTGATGCCTCTATAATTCCTCATCTCAAAGACACTAAAAATGACAGCTCATCAAAGATGTCAGACAAGCAAAAGCCTTTCAAGGTGCTTTTCTTCAAGACAAAGGAATGCATTAAAGGAGAGTTGGTTGGCACCGCGGTGTCATGCCTTCACACCAAATAAGTACATTAAAATAGTTGGTTAGAAGCCGTGAAACACTTACCTCCCTCGGAGGTCTCTATGCATGAAGGGTTGTTTCTGCTGCACTAGTATTTATTTTGGTGTTTAGGACTTAGAAAGGACTTTAGAAAAACTCTGAGGATATTGGCGTGTTTCTCCCTTGAGTGCTCTTTGAACTATGTATCTCTTACGCGCCCTGAGGTGTGAGCTTTTCGCTTCGCTCAGATCCTTGCTTATTATCATTAGGTGGTGGATCTTCTCAGATCCCTTTGATTTTAAACTTGCGGTGGTTTACATCGCTTTATCAAGTTTCTTCAAAAGTGTGTTCCTGCCTTTTGTGACATTTTCTGCATGAAATAACTATTATATCGGGTTTTCTATCGACATCCATTCTGCATTTTTCCTCCTCGTATCAGCTTTGCATCGTGAGCTAAAGGCCAGGAGATCATGGCAAGGCTTTTGCACCGGAAAAGGTGAAGTTGGTGAAGGTATTTACCAGCTGGAGATGACGCTAGACGCTTGAGGCTGCAGCTACAAAAATCTCAAGCATAGCCTACAAGAAAAATGAAATAATCATCTAATTTCAAAGCAGAGACACAAATCCAGCATGAAAATGACGCCGAGAGTTTGATTGGATGATTTAGAAACACCTCACCTCCAAGGAGCCAAGAAGATGCCTGAGTAGTTTGAAAAAAAAAAAAAAAAAAAAAAAAAAAATAAAAAAAAAAAAAAAAAAAAAAAAAAAAAAAAAAAAAAAAAAAAAAAAAAAAAAAAAAAAAAAAAAAAAAAAAAAAAAAAAAAAAAAAAAAAAAAAAAAAAAAAAAAAAAAAAAAAAAAAAAAAAAAAAAAAAAAAAAAAAAAAAAAAAAAAAAAAAAAAAAAAAAAAAAAAAAAAAAAAAAAAAAAAAAAAAAAAAAAAAAAAAAAAAAAAAAAAAAAAAAAAAAAAAAAAAAAAAAAAAAAAAAAAAAAAAAAAAAAAAAAAAAAAAAAAAAAAAAAAAAAAAAAAAAAAAAAAAAAAAAAAAAAAAAAAAAAAAAAAAAAAAAAAAAAAAAAAAAAAAAAAAAAAAAAAAAAAAAAAAAAAAAAAAAAAAAAAAAAAAAAAAAAAAAAAAAAAAAAAAAAAAAAAAAAAAAAAAAAAAAAAAAAAAAAAAAAAAAAAAAAAAAAAAAAAAAAAAAAAAAAAAAAAAAAAAAAAAAAAAAAAAAAAAAAAAAAAAAAAAAAAAAAAAAAAAAAAAAAAAAAAAAAAAGCAAAGTGATATCAAAGGGTGCAAGCAAGCAAGAAGAGTCCCATCAAGTAAACAAAACACCTAATTCTTCTAATTCTGCTACCGTAAAATACCTTAAAACAATGGTTTTGGGCATATTGCTCGACTGTCCAAATAGGGAGGATTGTAACTTTGGCTGAAGATCAGTGATGGAGGCTAAGATGAAGCTTCTATGATGAACCAAAATACGATGGATGATGTATATAAAGAGACATTTATGCTGACTGCTATTTGTCTATTGTAATTGCAACGAGTTTTTCATAAGTACAGTGGAAATAATGCATGAAAGTTGGGTGAGAAAAATGTGTGTTTCATTAATTAAATGCACTTCGCTTTGGCAAAGCATGCTTGGTAATCATCGCACAAAGCTGGCAGTTTTGAGAACGTGGTTTTTGAAAGATGGGTGCAGAAGCTGAAGTTGATAATGATCCTCATCCACATCCATACCAATTATGTTGGTTGCAAAAAGAAATGACATCAAGGTAACTAAAAAGATGTTTAGTTTCATTTCTACTGATGCTATTGGCAAAAGATAAAGGTGGGGTGACGTTGCACCTATGGATGTTTGTCATTTACTATTGGAAGACTCCCGGCATGGATAAAGAGGTTGTATGATGGTTATAAACATACGCATTCTTTTAAAGTGAAATGAAAAAGCAAGATTATCTTAGCTCCATTTCATAACCTTCCAAACCAATAGTGCAAAGAAGGAAGTTAGTGCTTTTATTTCTTATAGAGAATGCAGATATGAATTGGACAAGGGCGGCCATATGCACCCCAATGGTAGTAGAGGAGAACGTGAATATATAGGGCCACCGGCACCGCACTTCCAACCTTAGAAGAATTCTTAAGATGTTATACCGGGAAGAGATTCCATATATTCCTCTGCACCTTTGGAGAGACATTCCAACATCACATTGATTCATTCGTTCTACCTACGCGCCATGCATAGAATGAGTCCTAAAAAGAACATAAAGAAGAACTCTGCGCTAAAAGCCGGGATGGAATCAGTGAAAAAGGCTGGACTGGCGGTTACGAGTCCCTGTGCAGTTCCAAATTCTTAGCTGAAGCTCTACAAAGATGACCTTGGAGGAATGCGAACAGCCTTAATTCATCAACAAAATCACAAAGGACTCATCTCCTATTCCATGCTGATGACTTATCGACTTCAATCAGGGTGGTGCCTGTATTCCAAAAATGATTTTGAGTGAGTGGCTAATGTTCCGGGCTAAGAAATGTGAGGCCCGGAGATGAGCGGTAACAGGCGCTTAAAATCCAGAGAAGCGCCTATATGAATGGTTGGTTATGCCATTTGATCATTCAATGTTCTAGTACATTCTAGCGAGATTTCATGGAATCACATAATTAAGCTTGGCCTGGGGGTTTATTTTATTGTTGTTTTATTTTGACGATATATTAAAAATACAGCAAGAGTGAAGAGGGAGCATATAGCCATCTGAAGAAACTTTTCTTATTTTGAGGCAGTAAAACTTGCGCTAATCTTAAACAAATGGATTTCTTTACTTCTAGTGTGTGGTGTTTTTGGGTGGTTGTTTCAAAAGATGGAATCATGATGACCCAAAGTGGCAGGAAGCTATTCTCACCTGGCTAACACCTGCTTCTGCATTACATGTGATGTGAGGAGTTTCCATGGCTGGCCATCTTTTTATAGAAGATCTTATCAAGAGTTTCAGCTCTATTGTCGCCTCCCAATCATCGAATGTCTGAAATGTGACAAAATTCAAATGGACTAGGTGAGGCTAACGACAAGCTTTTTGAGCTTTAGTTAAAAAAGTTAACAGGCTCCTATCTTAGTTCTAACACCAATTCTTGATAAGTTTTGTGCCGAATGTGATGCATCTAATGTGGGAATCGGCGCTGTTTTGAGTCAAGACGGAAGGCCTACTGTACTTTTAGTGAAAAGCTGAATGATACAAGAAAGAAATAATTTACTTATGATATGAGTTTTATGCTAATGACGAAGCTTTGTCTCTACTGAGTCAGTTATCTTCCCAGCCATTTGTTCTATATTCTTGACTAATGAGGCATTAAAGTTCATTAATCATCAGCACAAGCTAAAACAAGAGGCATGCAGCTTGGGTGGAGTTCTTACACCTTACAACTCTTTACAACCAAGTACAAATCTGGTGTTCAAATGAAGTTGCCGGTCTACTTGAGCAGAAGGAAAGGCACTTTTATCAGCAAATGAAGTCAAAGGGTTGGATTTGAAATATTCAAAGATCTATATGAGAATGATGTGGATTTTGGCTCGACATGCAGAATTGCAAATCAGGTTCCTTTCTCTAAATAATTTTCATCTTTGATAGTTTCTTTTCGAAAGCTAATGCTTTATGTGTTCCAACTTGTTCTTTGAGTGACAAGTAATTCTAGCTGAAGCTCATGGTATTTTGGGAGGACATTTCAGAGGGACAAGACTCTAGCTCTTGTTCAATCAAATTCCCAAATGGCCTAAATGTTCAGAGATGTGGATATTACGTGTGCTAATGTCATTGCGTCATTTGGCAAAAATAAGAAGTCAAAACTCTGGGGTTGTACACTCCATTGCTGCTGCCAAATGCCTGGTGATGTGAGTCTGGACTCGCTTTGGGACCCGCTAAGAACTCAAAGGAACAAGGATTCTATCATGGTTGTTGTTGATAGATTTTCAAAATGTCTCACTTTGTTCCATGCAATAAATCAAATGCATGCATTCCTATATTGGCTTACTAGCTTTGTCGAGATTGTTAAATTGCATGGGGTATTCCCAAGAACTAGCGTGTCCGATCGATCTAAAATTTGTAGTCATTTTGGAGAACTCTTTGGAGTAGTCAGTAATTTCTTTGAATTCCCCAAAAGAGTCTGCATCATCCACAAAACCGGATAAAACCCAGGTAACAAACCAAGCTTGGGAAATTTACTTAGAAGCTATGTTGGTAAGAATATTAAGCAATGTGATGTCATTCTTCCACAAATTTATCAAGCATAACTGCTCTATGCATCAAGGTATTGCAAGAAAGTCCGAGGTAGTTTATGGTGCTAATCTCCAGGCCAAAAGGAAGGAGAGGTTTCCACCGTGGGCAAATTCTGGGAAAATTGAAACCAAAGGCCGATGGTCCATCTAAGGTGCTTAAGAGAATTGGCAGGAAATGCTTTGCGAGATAGAGCCACCAAGATTACGGAGAGTATCCCCAACATTTAATGTGGCTGATTTGAGTCCTTTTTTATAATCATGCTTATTTAGAACTCAAACGTAAGACTTGATAGACAAGTCTCTTATCTAACCGGGGAGATTGACACGGAGTGTCTAATTTACTACATAATCTGGATTATATGAGCCTTGATTATGATCTAGTATCTTTTTCTGAAAATACAATGACGCTTGCTAATCTTCTAATCTCAAGCGCTACCAAAAACATGTAGCTCATCAGCATATTCTCTCTGCAATAAAGTTAAAGCTGTTTCTGGGTGCTTTTCTTTCAAGACAAAGGAATGCATTAAAGGAGCTATTGGCAGCTGTGTAGCATTCTCATTACCAATGAGTACATTGTTAGCTATTAGAAGCTGTAAACACTTAATTTCCTGGAATTCCCTATGCATGAAGGGTTGTTTCATGCACTAGTACTATTTTGGGTGTTTAGGACCTTAGAAAAGCACTTTTAGAAAATATACAAGCGTATTCCTCTTGGAGTGCCTTTCTGAACTCCTGCATTCTTGATGCTGGGCCCTTGAGTGGTGAGTCTTTCGCTTTCTCAGTTCCTCAGATCCTTGTTTATTACTTCAGCCAGGGTGGTGGATCTCTCTGGGATCCCTTTGATTTAAATCCTGGTGGTGAGCTTACATCGTTTTTATCAAGTTTCTTCAAAAGTGTGTTCCTTGGCCTCTTTGTGATACTTTCTCATCTGAATAACCGTTATATCGGTTTTCTACTCTTCCATATCCATTCTGCATTTTTTCCTCCCTGTACCAAATTCTATGCGCGGTAGCGAAACCTCTATATCTTGAACATCGCTAAGCTTGCCAAACAAAAGGTCAGTTGCGCTATTCACTATCCTCAAGAAGCAAAAACATGTGCTAACTTCTTATGCGATTCGGCAAAGTGACAATTTCGCTACTCAAGAAGCAAGAGCTGGCTCTCGGAAACATCTCTAATTTTGGTTGGGGCTTGTATGATGTGAACTTGCTATCTTGAACATCTCTAGAATTCTCATACCAAGTGCTATCTTGTATGCCATAAAACTTACAAGGCCTCTTAGCAAAATTGCATGATGATAAAACTTGATAGTATAAGTTTTCATTCAATGAGTTAAACCAATATCACAAACGCTTTGATTGTGATTTTACTTCTCCTTTGTTGATGACAAAGGGGAGAAGTGGCTGTTGATGAAAGTATGCCATATTAGCGTTTATGTTCATGTTTTGACGCGGTTGCGCATTCATGATGAATATTGGTAAACACTCTGAATTCAGGCTTGAATTACGGCCCTAACGGGTCATATACTATTAGGAGCTTGTTAAACTCTGCATAAGGTTAACCAGCTTTTATGATGACATGTTGCTTAGATTTTGAATCTAAGAGTTTCCTATCAATATGGCATATTGATAGGGAGTCATTTCAAAACCGGAGCGTCAATTCTCGCCATCAGTAGCCGTCATCATCAAAAAGGGAGATTGCTGGAAATCAGATTTTGGATGATGAAACTACTTGATATATGTTTATGGATCAACTGCTGGAGTGACGCAGGATGCTCGACGTGATGGCATGTACCAAAGCAGGAACATCATGTTGCGCCGGATAACATGTCGTAAGATTAGACGCCGGGCCGGTGGATCGCTGGACGAATGGCTATGAAGGCCTTCGGGTCAGACCCGGCACAAAGAAGAGCTGGTATTGCCAAGGATATCGGAGCTATGACAACTGGCCGACGTGGGGCAATAGGCTGCAGGAAAGCGACGGCTTCAAAAGAACTTCAGACGGCTGGCCGAGGGACCAATGACATGCCTTAGCCAACTTGGTTAATTGCTTGATGATTAAATTGTCCTTCACCGGAAGTTTTTGTTTTATATGCAGGATTAACTACGCATGAAAGTTAGACAAGCAGCGCGGAGCTGCTCGAGTCAAGTTCATAGATCACGCTGGGAGTTCTGAGAAAGCCCTGCACGGAAGTTCGACGGTAATCGCCGGAGGTTCTCAAGCAGAACAGATCCGAAGTCCAGAAGCTTGATTAAGCAAAGCTCAATGGAACTCTCTGGCCAAGCGATCGCTTCAAAGTCCGCAGGAGTTTGTCGGAACTGCAGGAGCATCACCAGGTCTACCTGATGACGTATTTTAAGCTCCCACGGGAACTCACGGAAGAAGCGATTGACGACCGGGCAGTAAAACTATTCCTAGGATCTAATCGTAGAAGTTGTTGCATTGATTAAGCAGGAAAAATGGGAGGTGATCCCATTACTTAATCTTGGGGCAATTGGGGCCCCTAAAAGACTAGAAAATTGGGCCGAATGGAGGCAACCATTCGACTTCCGACAGGCACCAGGAGGCAACCGCCTAGGCCAGGAGGTGGCACCGCCTGGGCTGCCCCTCCCAGCGAGACTGGGTGCAACCTCCCCAGCTTGTGAGGTGGCACCGCTCCCAGCTCACGCTAGACGCTGCAAACCTCCCTGATAGAGAGGTGGCACTGGCTCAGCCTTCGAAGAGAGATCTGCAAAGTGCAACCTCCTCGACAGAGAGGTGGCACTGGGCCTCGAAAGCCTCGGCTCCTCTTGTGCCCAAGTGCAGAGGTGCAAATCACTACCAAGAGGTGGCACCACCTGGGCCTCCGGCCTCGAGTCACAGCGTACAACTTCCACTGCAGGTGCAAACTACTCGGGATCCCGGAATTTGGATTTGACGCTTTGAGTCTAAATTTGAATTGGGTTAGCCTATAAATACCCCACCCATTCAGCACTGAAGAGAGATAAGCAGATCCACACCAATTTTGATCTTTCGTGCTGATTCTAAGAGCTCAAATTTGTAAGTTCAAAAGTTCTCCTCTTTTCTCAAGGCTCTTCAGCCTCTTGAGTTGTAAAGAGAGGAGAGAAAGGGATCTAAGGGCTTGCCCCCCCGAGCCCGGCCAAAGGAGAGAAATCAGAAGGGCAGTTGGCCTTCTCATTGAAGGAAGGGCCCCTAGTTGATGCTGACCTCGGGCCGTGGAGGGGAAGCCAAAGTGGAGTAGGTCAAGACTGACCTAACCACTTCAAATCTCTGGTTTTATGCTTTATTTTGAGCACTTTATCATTACTGCAAACCTCCTACATAGCTACATTGCTCTCTCTGTGCTTTTACTTAACAAGTTTCTAAGCCCATCCTTCCTTCTGGACCTGCATTCAGACGCCGTTAAAGTTTCTTCTTTGTACGTGATCTTTACATTGCAGCTATGCTTCGGCCGCCTTTGAATCTGCCGATAACTGCGAACTGTCTTCTCTCATGCTTTTATTTAACGGTGTTTCTTTGCAGTTTACATTTTTACATTTGATTCCATTTATAACTGTAAACTGTCTTCTGTAATTTTACTTAACGGGTTTCAACATTTAGAAGCGCAAACTGTATTTAGACGAATCGCTTTCTCGCGACAATCATCAGATTCAGTTTACGACACGCCTTTTGATTTCAACTGCATACTGCCTTCTGGCGAAAGTATACAAACGAGTTTCAAAGTTCAGACGTGAATCTTTAAGACGTAGAATTCATGCTTTTGTGACGTGAATCTGCTTTAGACGTGAATTCGCTTTTGCCGACATTTTTGAGCTGTACAATAGCAGCACATTATACTTCTGCTTAAACTACTTTAGACGCTAAACTGTGTTTAGACGAAATCCGCGCTTTTAGACGAAACCGCGCTTTAGACGCAAATCTGAGTTTGAATTTTAATCTGCATTTAGACGCGAAACCGCGCTTTTAGACGCCACCAGTGTTTAAAACATAAACTGCAATTTTTAATCATAAGTAATCTTAGAATCGCTTTTGCATCAAAATAGTTTTTATCGAATCTAACGCAGCTTTCGCTTTTAATCGCTAAAGATTTCCTCATTGCACTAATTCACTTTGGTAGTGCTCTCGATCCTAACAGTTGTCCGTATGTCATTATCCTCGGACGCTTCATTCTTTAGCACATCATCCTTCTTGCGGCTTCCATTGCCGACCAGCCACTTAACCTCGCGAATTCCAATATCCTTGGTACAATCTCTCCGCCTTCTGGTCTTCGGATGTTCGACCCACGGCCCAGCCTTTCTATCGATATATCAATCATCCATCAGTCTGAGCATCCACTTAACATGTTCTTCCGCATAACATAATTTTCCTTCTTAATTATCTTATTCCCTGGACAAGCATCTTAGCTTTCACTAAAAAATACAGATTAAATAATAAAATAATGATCAAGTGGTTTCATCATCAAAAATAATGATTCAAATAATCATTACAACTTCAAGTTCATTAAGGTGGTGGTGGTCCACTCAATGGAAAGTATATATTGTTTTGTAGGGCTAAGGGTGTACTGATCTTTCCATAGTTTTTCAATGGTAACTTATGGTGGTAGCCTCAAGTTAAACTGCAGAAAGCCGCTATGAAAGCAATTTTATGTTCCTTAAATAGCTAGTTCTGCATTGTTTCAATTTTGAGGGGTCCATCACTACACCTTCCTCATATGATATTCCTAATATATTCCACCTCTTCTATTGAGGAAAGCTACACTTTACTCTTTTTGACAAAAGAACATGTTGTCACAAAATCACAAAAACAAGTCAGAAGTGCTAAAATGACTTCAAGAGAAGGGGGCTGTAAATAAGCATATGATCAAGAAAACCAGTACAAAACTTACAAAGATGATTCCAGAAAATTACTACTCTTATGTAAGGCTCCGAAAGGTGGCGCTGAGCATTGGTGAGACCAAAGGCAATTCAGAGTGGGCGCTTGTGTGTCAGAAAGGGCGGTTTTCTGTGATGTCTTCGCGACACTCATATTTGATGATACCCAGATCGGTCCAGCTTTGTGAAGACTGCGGCTCCCTTTAATTCATCATCAAGGAACCATCTACTACTATACAGGGTATTTGTCCTAGATGGTTACTGCCATTGAGAGCTCTAATCATTCCACATTTGCTATGTTCCGCCCTTCTTTCGTGCATAAGAAAGCATCGTGAAGAGGGACTGCACCTTGACCAATAACTCATGCTTCGAGCATCTCTTTACAATATTTTCCATTTCAACCTCCAAGATGTGGATATAATGATCATGCCGATAGGTGGTGGGACGAGAGCTGCGCTGCTCGCCAAATATATTTGAAAATTCAGCAAGCAAAGGAAATAGGTTTGGATCTTCAAATTCTGTTGGCTCTCCCTTTTAGTTTATTGCCTGTTGTACCCAAAAAGCTACAGCATACTTTGTGTAAACCTTCTCCATTCGCTAAGTGCAAATCGCTATTACGCTGTCTCCCCACATTTCTATGCAGACAATTCGCTTTCCCCATCAGAAAATTTCCCTATAATTAGTTTGATAAAATTCCTAGAAACACATCACCTAATGTTAGCGCCTGATGCTGAACATGGCCTTATAATCATCAAGAGGGAGGAGGGAAGAAATCGCAATCATCTCTTTGGTCCCATAACAATAGTTTCCACCCGTGGCACCTACAATCACATCAAAATTGGCCCCACAAGAACCTTAACGGGCCAAACCTGCTACACCCCTTGATAGGTAAGTACATCTATACAGCAACCTTGTTGTTTATAAATTATTAGTACTCCCAAAGTGTCAATAAGAACGTGATAGGTTGTTGTTTCCGTGATGTCCTCCCACTTTCATTGTTTGCGGGTTCACAAGAATCAAAAGAATGGCATGCATCAGAATATCAACTGCTATTCTCTCATCTGCGAATTTTCTCCTCATGCTCTTGGATGTCCTCCTCCATGTCTTCAAGAGGTTCAATCAGTTGAGGCAGCCCTTTGTAGCTAGAGCGATCACTTTGATCCATGGTTCGCCGCAATGCTACCAAAGAACTTTGTTGATCGACTAATGAGTTCTTTCCTCTTTTTCTGTCACTCTTTTGGCAGCGGCGATGGCTGGTAGCAGAAGGGAGGCCTATATGCCACAGGTCTAGGAGAGATTCTCATCCTCCTGAGCATCTTGGTTGGAGCCTATCTTTCTTGTAACCGGTGAAACAAATCATAGTCAAGCCACGGGCTGTGGCTGCCACTTTTAACCTCCACTTTTTATCTCTTGCTTGAGTCCTTCATGAATGTTCCTAATAATTGATGGTCAGTCCAATCATAAGTAGTTAGGATAGCTTCTCAAACCTGGTCGGTACTCTTAAATCTGTAGAGGTTTACCTAATCTTGCAAGTTGGCTATCGAGTATTTTCATATCTGTGAGGGTCCGAAATGATTCAGCAGTGCTCTCTTAAATCTTTCGATTCGCACGTCGAAGCCTCATGATTATTATATTTCTCCAGCTAATTGTACCATTGAATAGCATCTCCTTCTGGCGCATGATAGTAATTTCCACCATATATCATCTGCTAACATTTGGTAGTAGCGAAGTAACGTTTCGCCATAAATCCAATTCTTCACTGGTCTCCTCTTCTTCCTATCATGGGAAGTCCACCTCATGCATGTTGAAGCATGTCCGAGGGCTATCCCTCTCCTTCCCTCCTCGAGGCCTCTCTAAACTCTCTCCCTCACTGAAATTCCATAATTGTGCATTTATCCAATTCTGAATTCCCTGCAAGCAAGCGCAATTTGTCTCCCAAGCATGATTCACGCCACGATTCAATCTGAGAGCACATTCCAATGTTTCAAATTTGCATCAATTGATCTTAAGTAGCTTATAGCATATGCCTATAGGATCAGAGATGTCCCTATCTTTTTCTCTGATGGGTTAATTGCATGGGGTGGTGTAGGGTTCTAAAATTGAGTGATCACTGAAAGGTACCACAGCAGATTTTTACATCTAAAGTGAGTAGTTTGACTTAAAAAGATCAGTGAAGCTCATATTAAAAATTCTGAGCAAAACCAAAGGAAAACTACTGCTAGGAAGTTTCAAAGTCATTATAAAAATTCTCAGAGAGGATTTGGACAGAAAACATAGTAGCAAGATCAAACAATCTATGCTACGCGGTTGGAATTTGTAGTGCATCTTTCATCATAGAGATGAATTAGGTGATGTTTTGGAATTTTGTGAAACTAATTATGAAATTTTATAGTAAGGGGAAATGTGTGGATATTACACAGAAACGTGGGGCTTAATGAATGTGACGATTGCACACAACGGCTGAGAAAGTTTTGTATAAGCATGCTATGGCTTTTGGTACAACTTAAGCAAAGAACTAAGGAGAGCCATGATAAGACCCTAAGGTCTTATCACAAAAAGAAGAGAACGAGGATGATCGGGCTTCTAGAGGGATCGGGCTCTACTAGGTTTGTCCACAAATTGGAATAATATTTCATTGTCTACCAAGAGAAACGGGTTACATCACTATTTATAGAGTTTCATCAGACTGGACTCCAAATTAAATAAATAAATATTAAATAAACTCTACCCGAATTCTTAATCAATCCAAATGCACTCAATAAATATTATTCAAAAGCTTAAAAAATAAAGAGATTCTAATAATTCTCCCTTCAAATCAACCTTGTCCTCAAGGCTGAGCAGCATCAACTCGGGAGCTTCTTCAGCACTTCACCACATTATTTGCAATGCATTACACCCGCTGATCAAGTAAGCATAGTCTCCACTTCTTTTGATAGTGTGCTATAAGTCGCCCCTTTAGTGTAGTAATCATTGCAAGAAACTCTCGGCCCTGTATAATCAATTTTATCTTGGAACATTTGCTATCACAAAGCTAAAACTAATCCATCGTGCGATCTACTCGAATTTGTCACAGCCTTCAATGTGGTGGGTTAATTGGTCAACAATCTCACTGTCCATAAAATTGTTAAGACTACCAAAGATTTAATCAAACTATAACATCATTGATATTCCATGTGAGTTCCGGGCCAACTTTCATAGCTCTGTGGTTAGTAGCCGTTAATGCATGCATTGTATGTATGTAGGTCCAACATCTTCATTAAAATCTATACCTTCATGATCGGGTGTCCACATTCTTAGATTCCGGGTTCCTTCCAATTGGCTCACTATCAAAAGTTGCCCTTTGTTTACGCCGGTGCTCCAAACTCTACTTTTCATCATAGTACAAACCATTTGGTTGATCTTTCCTTGGTTCTCTTAAGTTAGTCTTCGGTGTCAGGGTTTTGCTAGGAGTAGATGGGGCGGTGGCTTGTTGATCATCTGGTTGTTGTCACTTCTATTTCCATGATTTTCCCTATTTATTCTTTTCCTCGCCTATGTAACTCTGCAAATGATATCAGAGCGATCATAGTGTGGGGCTGATGTTTAACTTTGGCTAATCAGGAGCATCTGGATTGTCTTCAATAAAATGTACTCGCCAGCTTGTCATTCAGACCAATCTCTAACTCTTGATTTAACAATCGCTCAAATCTATTCTGATATTCTCCTAATACCCAGAAGTCCCACAAATTTTGCCATTGTATTCTTAGATTTGTGCAACATAGAACTTGGAGCCCCCATCCTAAGCTGAAATTTGCTACGGCTCTGGAAGAGGCCCTTTTTAAATCATTAAGTGTTTCCTAGCAGCCAGTTCTCACCCTGATTTCCAACAAGCCATTTGTGCTTTCACTCAGTTATCGGCCATTGCATAAGACTGTAAATATGTAATCTAACTCTATTTCTAGTGCGTCGGGTCAAGGCGCATCAGTACCGGCTGGCTGCAAAGTTGCCGAGAGGTGGATGCCGGTGCAGTGCTCTCTGGGTCAGCCAGTACTGGATGGTGGAAGAGATGCTGCCTTATTCTTAGCCCGCCGTATGGGGTGAGAGCGCTCGGGGCCAGCTGCGACGGATCAGTAGCTGCAGCTGCCGCGACCCAAGGGGGGCAATCGCCGAAAGCAGCGGGTTGGAGGGCTGGCGTGATGGCAGCAACCTGTGGTTGTGGAAGAAGATGCTAAGCAAGGGAAGGTGGCATTGAAGCTGCCAAGGTTGAGAAGAGGGAATCGTGGTGTGTCCGGGCTGTTGGGGTTGAGGCAGGCAGTGTACCTATTGTAGTTGCTGTACGCACCGCGAAGCGAAAGTGGCTGCTGCAAACGAGGGGCTGGTCATTGGTCGTGGAGTCAGCACCGGGGCGGTTGGCTACAGGAACTATGGTGATCGGTGGCTGTGCTAGGGAAATACAAAGTTGTTTCATTTCTTTTGTCATCATGAGGGATGGGAGGTCGAAATGTGCCATGGCTGTGACCCAAGAGGAGGTGGGTGGCGAGAAGAAGGAAAGCAGCCAGGGTCATGGCTGGGAGATACCACTGCGGTTGCTGCTTTTGTGAGGGCGGCGCTGGAAGCTACAACCCAGGCTGAGTAGCGAGGAGTCGGTACGACGTAACAATAGGGTTGAGGCTGTGGTGATGGGTAACTCCGGCGGCAGCCAGAGGCAGGGAAGAGTAAGAGGGAGGTGGTAATAGCGGTCGGTTGAGCTTATAGCGTGGAGTAAGAGGGATCATGGTGGTAATTATACAGGGAAATGGGCGGGCAATCGGGTGATTTGCTCTATTTCCGCTACCAGAGCAAGGAGAGCTACGGTGGCCGCGTGGTTGGGCGGGCGAGCGGGCGCCATCACATTGGCTAGGCACCGGGCGTATAGGCGGCGCAACCGGGTGTTTACAGCAAATGAGGGACCGGTGACTACGGCAGCAGATTGCCCACTTCTATCACCAAGGCTGCAGCAAGGGGACTGGTGGTTGGGAGGCTGAAGCACGGTCAAGCAGAAATGGCAGCATTGGCAGGGAGTGTTAGGGCAGCATCAGCTGGCGGTACCGACGGCGGGTGGGTCCGGCTAATGGGAAACGTATGCCGCAGTCCTTCTCACCGAGCCAGATGGGGCTTTAGAGGAGAGGCCGTTGGCCTGTGGGAGTAGCGCGGTGGTGGTCGAAAGCAGCCGAAGCGGCGGCGGCAATGGAGAAGGAGTGCGCCGCAGGGTCAGCCGAGGCGTGACGCGGCCGTGAACAGTGGGCAAAGGGTGGGAGAAGGGAAGTAAGGGATCCTTTCCCCAGTAGCCACCGGGCGAGCGCGCGGGTCAAGCCGACCGAAGCTGCATGTATGGTGGTCGTGATGGCCGGAGAGCAACAACGATGGGCGGGCTGGCCGAAAAGCAGTGGGGATAACGGCTGCCTTTGTTTTTTACGGTGATGGCTACTTGCGGCTAGCCATGGAATCTGCAGCCGTGGAGAAGGGGCAAATGGATGGTCATTGGTCAGATAGAGGTTCTCTCAGCTTGGTGGAAGGATTGGCGCTTGTATTGTCGGCTTCAATTCCTTCCTCAAAACAAATTTCTTTTATCTCTTCTTTTTTTATATAACTATGGTAATACTAAGATGCAGAACAGCCAAGGACGCTTTTAATTAATATTTCAAATGACAAGCACCCCTAAGGTCTTATCACAAAGAAAAGAAGAGAAAAGAGGATGATCGCTTCAAGGATCGGGCTTCCTTGATCACTAGGATCGGGCCTCCTAGGGTTTTTTCTACAGATTGAATAATATTTCAATTGTCTACCAAGAGAAATGGTTATATCACTATTTATAGAGTTCCACTAGACTAGGATTCTACCAATAAATAAATATTAAATAACTCTATCTAACTCAAACTAAAACTAAACATACTCAATAATAAATATTAATACTAAAAAGCTTAGAAAATAGTGATCCTAACAAGCAAGCTAAATATAATTCCAAGTAGCGATTCAAACTCTACGCTCTTCGCTTGCTGAATTTTCAGCTTTATTTGGATTTTAAATCACAAGAACCAACCTCCTACCCATCAAGATGATCATTGTATACCGCATTCTGAGTAGGTTGGCTCTCCTACCCGCCCCAGACTCCAATATAGAATAATATATTAATGGACTTCATCATACATTTCCCCAATACAAGAAAAAGGTACAATTTTGTCGGTTGATCGCCTTACAAAGTATGCTCACTTTGTATTGTTCAGAATCCCTACACTACTTCTAAGTTGTTCAACTTTTATATAGAAGAATATTATAAAATTGCATGGGGTGCCAAGATCTATTATAAGTGATCATGATAGGCCCTAAGGAGCATCTTTGGACAGAGTTATTCCCAAATACAAAACACTAAATTAAAAAATGAGCACGAATTTATCACTTAACAAACCCACGCACTGTAAAGACTGAAGTGGTGAACAGGTGCCTGAAGACATACCCCAAAATGCTCACTCTAGTGATTAGCAGCCAAAGAGTGACACAGCGGCCTGGCCGAAAGGGTGGTATTAATACAACTTATCATTAAAGAAACATAGGAGATCAAACAATATTATATCTTGATTCATGCATAAGAAACCCTCGCTATAAATCCCAAAAAATCCGATAAAGCTTATTTAAATTCAAATTATCAAATCAAAATTATTTTCAAAAGATTCATAAAAAGAAAGATAGATTCATTAATCTCCTTTTTTTATCAATGATCTAATTATATTATGAGATATACAAATCAAATTACAAAGGAGTCATATAAAAATCATGACATGAAGGATATTACCATGAAAGATCAATTCTATGAGTAATTCATCTCGACAAATCTCCTTTTGAAGTAAATAACGAATAGAATCATAGAGATCAAATACCAAGACCTTTAGTAATTCATCTCGATACCCCTTTGAACTTTCCGGGCATTTTGAAACCTAAGCGAAGCCACGCATCTTTCAGGGCGACTCCCATCAGAAGTGACGACACCGTAGCGCCAGATCTCTCTAGGCTAGCCCTGGACTCCCTAGCCAAAGCGATGACACTCAGAGCGCTTTTACCAGATCTAGGGGCGCACAAACGTAGAAGGCTGACGAAGCACCGTGAAGCGGCGAACATATCTAGGGCTGCACTCACTGAAGGCTACCAGATCTCCTTTAGGGCGATCTCGACTTCCTCGCAGTCACTTCTCCCCACGGCTTACGCTTAATTTGGTTAATCGTAGGAAAGGACCGATTTCCCGCCGCATTGGCCGGGTCGCTTCCCCTGCTGGGCGACGCGATCAGAAGGCGACGAATCGAAGGGCGCACTTCAGATCCCTAGGCGATTCCACTCTTTGGCTTTCTCCCACGGGCGACGATACTATAGCAACGACCGATCTCCCCATCAGAAGTGTGATCGGATCTCCTCGCACGGCTTCTCCTGAAGGGCGCACGATACTATAGCGCGCACGTGATCTCCCTAGGCTTACTGCGTAATCGAGTTTTATCCGATATAATCGCTGACGGTATTCTTCCTATGGAGATGATTCTATAGCCTCCCATATAGAACAAATGGTAAGACTTCTACCGCTACTCCCTCAATTGGCTCCTCCTCCATATCCTCTCCAGAGAAACTCTTCGTACTCTAAACAACAAAGCATCGGATAGATCGCTCTAGATCGGGCACCGGGCCTCATTCTCCCAAAGGACTTAGGGCCTTGACTAGCCTTCTGCCCTACAGTCCTGATCTAAGCTTGGAATTCTTTATCTTAAGTTCAGCCGATAAGAAGATTGTCAGATACTTAGGATCACGGGATTCACAGAGCTTACTGAGACATGGCTCATGGCGATTGTTGGCTAGTGGTAGGTCCTGAAACATCTTATTTCCCACTATCCTCATTTATCAAAACTCGATAAATATCGCCATTTGATCTTCATATGCCGGAGAACGGATTCCTTTGTTTGCAAGCTATATCAAGAAGATTTTACATAACGAAGTCCTCGGCGATTCGACTATTCAAGGCCATCCAATGATTCTACGATACCGGGTCTCCTCGGCTGTCCGCTTGGGATTAGATAGCCTACAGTCTATTCCATTATGGGTATCCTTCAAGGTCTTCCTCACATCTTGGAGTCGACGCTTTATTGCAAAGTTATGCGACTCGGGATGTACCTAATTTACATCGACAAAGCAACAACCGCCTGTGACGAGATTAGCATTCAGACGAGCATGTGTATCACCGCTCTTTCCTCGGGACGTAAGATCTTCCAAATGAGGTTTTCTATCAGGATTCTAACGAACACTCTAAGGTACATGTCTCTATTCTTGGAAGTTACAACGATGTCAAGATTGCTTATCTTTGGTCATGCAAATGGAGCTTGTCACAAAACTCCAAACAAATCACAAAGGTCTATCGACTTCACGCCAAGCCTCCAACAAAGGCTTAGCCCTCTAATGGCAAAGAGCACCGATGGTGGCTAAGACTATTGAGCATTCCGACTACATGAGCTAATCACGCGATGAAGGACAAATCCAAAATTATATCTCTTCCTATAATGCCTGAGTCTTCCACAATGTAGGTTTCTTGGTACTAGTGTGGACAGAGGAACATAAGTCGTGAACTTCATCTCTTCCCAATATTTCATTGATCCGGCCCACAATAACTCAACAAACTCGTGCCCAAACAACTACTTCAAAGAAGGATATTCTTCCCTAAATAAACCTTAAGCCACAAATAAACATCGCCAACAAGGATATTCTCATTCCCAACAAACTCATATGCCCCAACAAACCTCTCTAGCCAAGTTACCTTAAATAAAGTACTATCCAGAAATTCATTAGCAAAAACAATCTTATCGTGCCTTAAATAAACCCCAATCAAGACTACATGTGATCTGAAGGTATTTTAAAGTTTAAAAATCTACAAGTCAGAGGATGAAGGGATAAATATAGAAATAAAGTCATAAAAGGTAAGGATACAGCGTGTGGGAGGAAAATACAAAAACCGGTATGATAAGAAAAAAGGATGGTACAAAATCCATCTCAAAGTCGTGAGGGATGAATACCTTTACCACCCTTTTCATTTCTTTTATTAATCATGAAGATAACACTGCAGCTTGGAAAGGAATTTTAAAGGCAAGGAATTGGCTAATCAAACACATTTCTCAGATGCACTTCTTTCCGAACTAGTACTAATATGTGGTACCATCCTTGGGTGAATGGGAAGAGTATATTTCACTATATGGCTTACTGCATTACCTAAAAGATCTTGGGGCTCCCAAAGATTGGAAGGTTTCCGAAGTTCATCGCCAATCTGGCATTCTGGTGTCTCCTTAATCCTCTATTTCTCCTGAAATGTTATCACTTTGGCCGACTATCATAGCTATTCCAATCAGAACAACTCTTCAGATATACTTATTTGGCCTCATGACAATGGCAAATTTAGTGCCACATCGCATGGAATCAAATTAGGCAAAAGAAATAACAAGTGGGTCCCAAGGGCTGGACATGGATCAATCGATCACAAAGACACTCCTTATGTACATGGCAGGCCCTTCTCAATAAACTACCTACAATAGACAATATGAAAAAGAAGAGGTATCTATCATGTTAACCGATGCTCCTTTGTTTGCAACAAGAAGAAACTGTTGACCACCTCTATTTTGCTTGTGATTATACAAAATGGATATGGAAGGAGATTCTCCAAATGCATTTGAACTCAATAGGCTGCATGACAAACTTGCACCAAGAACTAGGCGACCTTATGCAATGTTTCTCAAGAAAAAGAATACCCTGGCCCGTAAAGGGATTGCTGAGATCGCTATTTGGTGGATGTGGAAGGAGAGATGTAATAGAATCTTTGAATGTCAACACACAAACAATGCTCACTCTTGAAAGAGATTATTAGAGACTCAAGATCCTGTATGGAGCATGAACTCAAACCGAGCACTTCACCAAGAGAAAAGATATTTTTATCAAATTTAATTTTGCTATTAGCTAAAGATCTTGGGAATGATGCCAAATAATGTACCACAGATAGTTATAGTCTACAGCATGTGTAGTCATAACTATCGATAGCACTCTATGAGTTACTTGGCTTTGTCTATGACTTGTATAGATAAAGCTATTTGTAGAAACTTTACACATAATCAATTTACTTTTACTTACCAAAAAAAAAAAAAAAAAAAAAAAAAAAAAAAAAAAAAAAAAAAAAAAAAAAAAAAAAAAAAAAAAAAAAAAAAAAAAAAAAAAAAAAAAAAAAAAAAAAAAAAAAAAAAAAAAAAAAAAAAAAAAAAAAAAAAAAAAAAAAAAAAAAAAAAAAAAAAAAAAAAAAAAAAAAAAAAAAAAAAAAAAAAAAAAAAAAAAAAAAAAAAAAAAAAAAAAAAAAAAAAAAAAAAAAAAAAAAAAAAAAAAAAAAAAAAAAAAAAAAAAAAAAAAAAAAAAAAAAAAAAAAAAAAAAAAAAAAAAAAAAAAAAAAAAAAAAAAAAAAAAAAAAAAAAAAAAAAAAAAAAAAAAAAAAAAAAAAAAATTGTAGAAACTTTACACATAATCAATTTACTTTTACTTACCAAAAACTTACAAAATCATGTCATGATATCAAGAAAATTCAAGAAGGACATGATTCATTCAATAAATCCTTTAATAGAGCAAAAGAATTATACAACCAATATATCAATATCATAGATCAAGTCATGATTCATGATTCATCATAAAGCAAATGAATTTTCAGTCATCTCATAAGGCTTTTAAAGAATTTTTTGAAACATAGGAGAATGATTAATTTAAGCATGCAATGTTTCAATCAAATTCAAGTCATGAATACCAATACTTATATTGTGAGTATCAATTCATGAATACCTTACCACCTTGTAACTCCACTAAGAAAGTTGGGAAACGATGGTGACTATTTGTAACTCCATCACTAGAGGGGACTCCTAACCATAGATATGGTTAAAGACAGCTTGCTAAATGAAGATGCAAGAAGGAAAGAACAGGTGAATCTTCTTCTAAGGCATTTGTTACCGAAAACAAGAAAGACGTGGAAGAAGTTATATGTAAACTATATGGTTATAGAGGAAGATCCAAGTCTAGAAGAGATATCAAATGTTTTCACCGTAATAGGCCAGCCTCACATGAAGAAAGAGTGCAGGTTTTGAAGCCAGGAACAAAATGAAATGAAGAAAATGAAAAAGAGACCAATACAGCTACAATCAAGGTAATATCACTATTGTTTGTGATGAAGGTTGTGCTTCTTGTAGCTCTGGATAGTAACCGGGTAATTGACTCAAAAGCTTCATTTCATGTTACTTCTCATGGTGATTTTAGATCTTACATCGCTGGTGATTTTGGTAATGTTAGAATGGGGAAACAACGGTATATCTAAGATTGTGGGTATTGGAGATATTTGCTTGGAGACCAAGATAGGAGCAAATTAATACCAAAGACGTAAGGCATGTTCCTTATATTCGCCTTAACTTGATATCTACAAGTAGACTTGATGATGAGGGCTTTGCACATTATTTTGGTGAAAGTAAATGGAAACTCACTAAAAGTTCTAATTGTGGCAAAAGGAAAGAAGATTAACTTTTTTATGTCATGGAAGCTAAGCTACACAAAGGAGAGATTACCGCACCAAAAGGTGAAAGTATAGATCTTTGGCATAAGAGGTGCTTGACATATCAACGAATGGACTTCAAACTCTTACTAGAAAGTAGTTCTTACCAGAGTTGCAAGGTACATCTCTTAAATCTGGTGGATCATTGCTTAGCCGAAAAAACACAGAGTTGCATTTCGCATATACATCATCTAGTAGATCCGATGTTATTGATTTAGTCTACACCGATGTTTATACTACGCAAACCAGGAACTCTTGGAGGTGCTCTCTTTATTTTGTTACTTTTATTGATGACCATTCTAGAAAAGTGGGCTTTGTTTGAAATCTAAAAGACTGTAATTCTCGATGCTTTCAAGGAGTTTCATGTCGTTGAAAGAGAAACTAGAAAGCTGGGTAAGCAAGTGTTCGATCAAATAATGGTGCCGAAAGTACGTGGCTCCTTTGAAAATGGCTATTGCGGTGTTCCATAGTATCGTGACTTGAGAAAAAACAGTTCCTAAACTCCTCAAGAGAACGTGTGGCAGAAAGGATGAATAGAACCATTGAAGAAAGGAGTTTGGCGTCGCTAAGTTGAAAAGAGAAACTAGTAGAAAGCTAAAGGTAATTCATCAAATAATGGTGGCGAAAGTACGTGGCTCCTTTTGAGAATTATTAAAATTCCATGGTATCGTGCTCAGAAAACAATTCCCAAAACTCCTCTAACGGGTGTGGCGTAAAGGATGAATAGAACCATTAAAGAAAGGATTAGGTGTATGCTTTCCCACGCCAAGTTACCAAAGTCATTTTGGGGAGGCTATGAGAACTACATTGACCTCGATAAATCTTTCTCCATCGCCTCTTACAACATAATGCGTTCCAGAGAGTACGGGAGAGGAAAAGATATATCTTAAGCCCTACAACCATACAAGCAACTCTCTATCAGCTTACTTTCCAGGCCTCCCAGCCAAGAAGAAGAGCTATCCCCGCGTTTTATGGGCCCTAACCAGGATCCTGAGAGGCGTATTGGAGCAGTGGCATACATACTTAAGTACACGAAGATGCCAAAATTCATCCTGTCTTCCACGTATCATGCCTAAAGCCCAAGTTGGGAGAACCGCAGGAGTCACCCGATCAACTGCCCAACCTGGCGGGATGGGTTGTCAAGCCCAGCCATAGGCCATCCTGCGTCCTTGGGATCGTGATGTGTCACCGACATCCCTCTCTGCGAGTACTAGTGCATTGGAATAATCTACGCTTGAAGGCCACATAGGAACCATATGAGAATAAAGACCCAGGTTCCACTGAGTTCATAGAATCTCGACCTTGAGGACAAAAGTGATTTGGTAGGATGCAGTAGGGACTAGCTAGAGAGTCCTAATTGATAGGGACGATGGGTAGGATTCTAACTGGGGAGAGTCCTAATTGAAAGGACATTCTGTTGGGACTCTAGCTGGGAGAGTCCCTAGTGAGAGGGACACTCTATTAGGAGGTTTTCTTGGAGAATTAGGAGTTGTAAGGGAATAGGAGTCTTAAGTATGAGTCATATTAGGAGTTGGTTAAGTAAGAGTCTTAAGTAGGAGTCCTATTATTATGAGTTAGGGTTTACAGAAGCTATAAATATGCATGTATTCCTTCTCGATAAGCAATAGATGAATCTTTTAAACCTTTGGCTGACAACTTGGAGGGAGGAACCCTATAGAGTTCCAAGGAGAGTAGATCCCTAAAGAGATCAACCCCAAGTTTAGAATGCAGGGTTCCTAAAAAAAAGACCCAAATAAAGGCGGCCAAGCTTCCCTCACTAACCCCAAAGTTTGCACAATAAAGACCTTGTATCCTCAGCGTAGGGCTCATATATATACTTTACTTTACGCGTAGTTAAGCGAGATCGAAACCATACCAAAGTCATTCATAATAGTTTCTCTGCAGAGGATATGGTGGAAGGAAACAGCAGGGGTGGCGGTGGGGCCTGCCATCGTTTCATCCCTCATACCGTCGCCCGACCTTAGGGCCGTGTTTGCCATGTTTGATCCCCTTACTACGTCAGCTACGGAGGAGATCGTGCATGCATAAGGAAAAGCCACCGCTCTGTTATCAGATCGCGCTTCTGATCTGCAATTAAGCCCTAAGAAAGGAATGCGGGTCGCAAGTAAAGCGGGGAGAAGGCGTCGCTGCGGGGATCCAATCACCACAGGTCTAGATGCGGTGCGGTCACCCTGAATACGGTCGCCTCTGATTAATGCGCGCCTTTCTGTCGCCCTAGATCGTGCTACGGTTTCCCTCGCCCCTTAGCGATCGTGGCTAGATGAAATTGCAGCTATAATTATTACGCCCGCCTTTCTGGCGTCGCCATTAACGATGCAAATGGCTAGATGCAGTGCGCCGCTACGAATGCGCTAGATCGATTGCGCTTCTGATTAATGGCCGTCGTGGGATGTAGGTCATTTTGACGAATCACTCTAAAATGTATGCTTCGATTATTAAGCGCCGCGCAACATTCTCTCTTCGGAAAGAGAATGTTCTTGCAGAATCTTCGCCTTCTACGAGCAGAGTTGAAGTTTCGATCGTTTCACTTCCGACTGACTTTTATGAGGATATTAAAGATGGAATGGCGGGATGAATTCGGATACTAGTAAGATTATAAAAAAATTGTAGGAAGCACCAAGCCCGCTGGCTCATTACAATTGGGACTCAAAAGTACACTATAAGAGATTACTAAATTGAAAAGAGATGCGACATATCACCCTGAAACCAACGGCCAGTAGGAGGTTTTAGCGGGTCTTGAAACTGACCGAAGCCACCCACCAAATATGACTGCAAAAAGAGAACTCCGATTGACCAAGTGCCATTATTGATGGAAGCGGATGCATTTATTTCGACGATGGCCGACCCACTAATGAAGTACTAATACGGTGAAGAACCTACCAAAAGAAGATGCCACTTGGGAGAACTATGACGACTTGAAAGTCAAATTCCCGCATTTCATGAATCATCGACCTGAGGACAAAATTTTGGGATTTGAAGAAGGCCGAGATGCCGATTGCAGGACTCTAGCGGAGAGTCCTAATTGAGAGGGACATTCATATAAAATGTTAGGACTCTAGCTAGGAGAGTCCTAATTGAGAGGGACTTTCTGTTAGGACTCTAGCTAGGAGAGTCCTAATTGTGAGGGAGGCATTCATGTAGGAAGTTTTCTTAGAAGAATTAGGAGTTGTAAGGGAATAGGAGTCTTGAGTAGGAGTCCTATTAGGAGTTGGTTAAGTAAGAGTCTTAAGTAGGAGTCCTATTAGGAGTTAGGGTTTAGAAGTCCTATAAATAGCCATGTATTCCTTCTCTTTCATAAGCAATAGATGAATCTTTTCTGCAGCCTTTGAGGCGACAACTTGGAGGGAGGAACCCTATAGAGTTCAAGGAGGCCGATCCCCTAAAGAGATCAACCCCAAGTTTAGAATCTGCAAGGGTTCTAACAGCCCCCTACTATCAGCTAGAGTCCACACCGAAAAGGTTAACAAAGAGAAAGAACTTGGGGCGATCTGCTTGAAAGGGGTTAGCATATTGGCATTCTGACGAGCGATGGAGCAGCGAGCATCCCGTAAGAGCAGAACTTCTTATGATTGAACCAGTAGAAGAAGAGGTCATTGAACATCTAGAAGAGAGCCTTGAACATGAAGAAGAAGATATGGAAGAAAGAGCCAGTAGGCCAGGCATTCTGATTACCGCACTAGTAGAGCTATTTAAATCATAAGCGATGAAAGTTGGAGGCCTGACATGACCGATCAGCATTCTCATCGACGAGGCAGCACTAATAACTTCTTGGCAGATAGTAAGGTTGCTGCTTTCGGGATGACACACTGCATATTATTGAAGGTTGCAGCAAGTTCGATGTAAAGGTTCGCGTGATTAGGGCCCTAAAGTCTGCGACGAAAGATGCCAGCATGAGGTGAAACTATTGCGCAAGACCAAGAAATTGCCATAGATTTCTTCACTCTGTCGATGACTATGAGGCGGTGCTTGGTATAGAATGGCTGACTACACTGGGTGATGTCTCTTGGAACTTTCTAAATTAATTATGAAATTCATGGGGGCAAAAGCCGAATCAGAAATCACAGCGAGAGCCTTGAGGCTTAGCGATTACCAGCTGTTGTTTTGACCGAATGGAAAAAGTTTACACAAGGTAAATGGTGCCTTTGATGCACCTCCGGCAGCAACCCGAGGAGGGAAAGAAAATAAATTTGAGATCAAAATCTTGCCCAATTCGCTTCTTGAATTTGCCGACATATTTGCTGGGCTCGCGCCGGTCTTCTCCTTCACAAACAGCATGACCATCGAATTCCAATCCTTCGGGCAAACCACCAGCGAACACTTCGACCATACCGATATCCTCACCTCGAGAAGATGAAATTGAAAAGATGGTAAGGAGATGCTTGAAGCGGGGGTGATTGGAAAGCCAAGTTGCAGCCCTATTCCTCCATGATTCGCTACTTATGCCTTAAGAAGGGCCGAACTTGGCGGATGTGCATCGACTCTAGGAGCTTTAAATGGCATCACCGTCAAGGACAAATACCCAATACCAGTGGTGGATGAACTTCTTGATGAATTGAAGGGCTTCGAGGTCTTCCACAGTTGGACCTCGAATCAGGTTACCACCAAATTCCGGGTGTCATAGCGATGACATTCAAAACTGCATTTCGCACCTGTTATCCGTAGCGGAATTCTTGGTAATGCCTTTTGGACTCACTAATGCTCCTTCAACCTTTCAAAGTCTCATGAATGATATATTTTTGGAGCTTTCTTAAGTAAATTTGTAGTATTTTTGATGATATTATCGTTCTGACCCTTCTCTTAGGGCTCGCTTCGGCATTTACGGATTGTTTTGGCGTCAGCCGAGAGAATACTCTTTTGTTAAGCAACCCGAAGTCGCGACTTTCTCCAGTAAAAAATAGAGTACCTTGGGCATATAATATCAGAAGAAGGAGTGGCGGTAGACCCAACAAAAAGTGAAGACCAATACGAGAATTTGGCCGAAACACCAAGCGATGTAAATTGCGGGGTTCGCCTTGGACTAGGGCTACTGAAAATTTGTTGAGGACTATGGGAAGATCGATTGCACCACTCCTTTAACTCTTGAAAAAGATGCTTTCCAATGGTCCGGACAAGCCTGTTGCCGACAAACTTAAAACCGCTGACAACGGCCCGGTGCTTTAGCTACCGATTTCAATAGACCCTTCATCATTGGTAAATGCGGAGGTCGAGGTGGGCGTTCTCATGCAAATCAATTAGACCACTCGCATACACTAGCGAGCATTATCTCCCTCCCATCAAAATATGTCGGTATATGATAAGGAGATGCTTGCCATTGTACCGTGATGCGAGGTGGAGACCCTACTGATCGTGCGGCGATTTCAAATTAAAAGCGACCATAAAAGCCTCGAGGAAGTACTTTTTTGGAGCAAAATATCATCCACAGGCGGCAAAATGGGTAACCAAACTTCTTGGATTTGATTATGAAATTATTTACAAAGGAAAAGCGTTGAGATGCACTCTCGCGGCTACGAACAAGCTAAGGTTTGACCATCTCCCTTCCTACCCACTTAGGTCTCCTGCGAGGACATTAGGGAAGAATGGAAGAAGGATCGAGAGATCGGCAAGATCATAAAAAATTGGAGGAGGATCCAAGTGCAATAGCCCACTACACTTGGGATTTGAGGGATTACGCTATAAAAGGTGCATTATTGCTATACGACTCCCCTTGCATCGCCAATCATCTTACATGAAATGCATAGCCCAGCGGCCGACATTGCTTGGCGGCGACTTTCTTGTATGGCGACCCGGATCTAGGGTATTGTAGCTGACCGAGATCGCATTGTGGTTATTGGATCTCCTGAGCACTTCGACTTCTCCCCAAAGGGCGGCAGACCAGATCTCCCTAGGGCAGCGGTACTATAGCGGCGATGAAGAAAAGGATCAAACATGGCGTGACGGCCCCTAAAATTTGGCGGCGGTGGTGGGAGGATGAGAGCGATGCATGAGGCCCCCTACAGCTACCCCCAAGTTGCTCCTCCACCATATCCTTTCGAGGAGAAACTCGCTGGCGAAGCGGACATCCCGAGCGGTCGCGATCTAGATGCGGCGTGACCTGCTCTCATTTCCGGCCCGATCCTCATTGTGGTTCGCCTCTTCAAGGCTCGGTTGGAAGTCGGATCTAAGCTTGGAATTCTTTACTCGGAAGTTGGTGATAAGAAGATTGTATCTGAGGCTAGCGATTCCAGCGAGCTTATTGAGACATGGTCTATGGCGATTGTTGGCTATGTGGTAGGTCTCAAAACATCTTATTTCCCACTATCCTCATTTATCAAAACTTCGATGGGAATATCGTCATTTGATCTTCATATCTTTGGAGAGCGGATTCTTTGTTTGCAAGCTATGCTGCGAAGAAGAGCGCAGCGAATCCTCGAAGGATTACGGACTATCAGCGGTCATCCAATGATTCTCTGACGTTGGTCTCGATGTCGTTTGGAGTTAGATAGCCTCTGATCTATTCCATTATGGGTATCCTTTCAAGGTCTTCCTCTACATCTTTAGGTCGGCGTTTTATTGTAAAAGTTGTCACGACGCACGGGGCTGACCACTCTACATCGACAAAACGGCGACTCGGACAGAGATTAGCATTTGCGAGCATGTGTGCTGGTTCTTCAGATGAAGATCTTCCTGGCGGGTTTTCTATAGTGATCTTGGCGGGAACACTTTCGGAAGGTACATGTCTCATATTCTGGAAGCCTAGCGATGTCAGTTGCTTATCTTTTGGTCATGCAAATGGAGCTTGTCGACCAAACCCCAAAACCAACCACAAGGTCTATCGACCACGTCAAGCACCTCGGCAACAAAGTGATTCTTCTCTAATGGCGTGCTTACCGATGGTGGCAAAACTATTGAGCACTCCATTTCGCAAAGGGAAGCCGTGGGCGGAAGGAACGTTCTAAACTTTATCTCTTCCTATAATGTCGAGCCTTCCACAGCGAGAGGTTTCCCTTGGTACTAGTGGGCCGGAGAAACATAAGTCGGGAACTTCATCTCTTCCAATACCATCGGATCCATCTACAATGCGGCTCCGGGCTTCGAGGTCCAAGCAAATCTAAAATTAAGCCGAGGATATTCTTCCTCAACAAACTTCGAGGCCTCAACAAACATGCGCCAACAAAGGATGATACGTCTCGAGCAAACTCATGCCCCAACAAACCTCTTTCTAGCCAGTTTTGCTCCAATAAGTACTATCCGGGGATGTTATTGCTGCAACAATCTTATCGAGCTTCAACAAACCACATGAAATCAAGACCACATGATTCAAGGTACTTTAAAGTTTAAAATCTGCAAGCTGTAGATGAAGTGGATAAATATAGGAATAAAGCCATAAAAGGTAAGGATATTGTGCGGGAGGAAAATACAAAACCGAAGGATAAGAAAAAGGATGGTACAATCCATCCAAAATTAAGTAGGATGAATACCTTACCACCTTTTCATTTCTTTATTCTTGATGAAGATAACATGTTGGAATGTTAGCGGACTTAATAAAGCTAGAATGTGGAGCTCAATAGAATAATCAAATTACGCATGTGATATTGTTATTCTAGTGGAAGCGAAAATTAAACAATCAGCGTTCAAGCTCAAAAGAATTTAATATGGTAGGACGAGCTGTTTACCAATGACTCAAATGAAACTTTTGGTAGAATATGGGTCTTATGGCATCTAACTCTATTAATGCTTGGTTTATTTCTGCTCTTGATCAATTCATTCATCTTAAGGTAGAGGACAAAAAGAATGGTTGTCAATTCAATTTCATTGGTATATATGCTTCAAATAGTATGCAAGAAGAAATACTCTTTGGTTTGACGACTAATATTGTAAATGGCTGTCTCAATGTACCTTGGATTGTTCTTGGAGACTTTAATACTGTTAGGTACACAAATGAAAAAGAGGGGTAGACAACTTTGAGAAAGCGACTTCAAAGTTTTAATGATTACATTGACAACTGCTGACTTTGTTTGATATGAAATCTGTGGGTAATTGGCTCTCTGGAGTAATCAAGGTGCTGCTAACAGAAAAATAATGGCTCGACTTGATAGGTGTTTGATTAATCATGAATGGTTAACGGTTTACCCGATTCACTTCTTGAGTATGGTGCTCCTTTGTTTTCGACCATTCTTTAATGTATATACCACCTTGGAATAAGCGACACCAAGAGGCAAGAAACCGTTTAGATTCTTTAACATGTGGAGTACTCATCCTCAATTTCTTGATGTTATCGGATCTGCTTGGAATGTTAATGTGCATGGATCTCCCCTTACATCTTATGTCAAAAGCTCAAAGCACGTAAAGCAGCACTAAAGGAGTGGAATACAAATACCTTTGGCAATATTACCACGAGTTCAATTTTGCGAGAAAGGAACTAATGTCATTGCAACATGAGCTACAGCAGCCAAATGATGAGAATATTATCTACAAAGGCCAGTAGAAATAACTTCATGCAAGCCTTAAAACAGGAGGAAAGTTTTGCAAAGCGAAGTCTAAACTGACATTGGCTTACACTAGGAGATTCCAATACTAAATTTTTCTATGCTTCAATTGCTACTCGAAGAGTGATGCTTGAGTATCCCGGCAAATCTGCGAGAACAAAGATGATAATCTTATTGAGAATTTAGATGAGGTTAAAGCACACCTGAGCAATTTTTATTCCTTACTCAATCAAAATTTTGGGAAAACTAATAACATTCATGTGGAGCCGACTAGAAAACTTGATTCGGAAGCTATTTCAATCCTCAATGCCCCAATTACGGATATGGCGAAATTGTATGTGTTGTCTTTAAGTCACCAAAGCACAAAAGCCGAGGTCGGATGGATTTCCAGCTGAATTTTATAAGCTGCTTGGTCTATTATTGGAAATGATGTGATCAAGGCTTGCCAACATTTTTCTCTTGGTCATATTCTTAGAGATGAATTGCACTTTTATTTCTTTAATTCGAAGAATCGGTGATTCACTAGAGAACTATCGACCCATATCATTATGCAACTTTATTTACAAGATCATCTCCAAAGTATTGGCAAATAGAATGCAAAAGGTAATACACAAGATCATTAGCCCAAATCAAAGGCTGCTTTCATCAAAGGGAGAAGTATACATCATAACATTTTGCTTGCTAATGACTTGGTCAAAGATTTGCATTCAAAAGCAAGAGGGACAAAAATATGTTTTAAAGCTGATTTACGGAAAGCCTTTGATTAGGTTAATAGGAAATTTATCTATAAGATGCTCCTCGATATGAACTTCCCACAGCAATGGGTTAATTGGATTCAATCTTGCCTAGAAACTCCAAAGTTTTCGATACTCTTTAATGGCTCACCTATTGGTTTTGGGAACACGAATGGCATCAGACAAAGGTGATCCACTCTCTCCGTATCTCTTTACTATTGCGATGGAAGGACTTAGGCGTATGTTGGAACATGCAGTCTTAAATGGCGACATTAAGGTACCCAATCTTTGGCTCTATTCATATATCACATATAACATTTGCGGATGATTTACTTATCTTTCTCCAAAATGAACCAACCCGGTAAGAACACGGCTACTATTATGAATGACTTTGGTATGGTTTACGGACTTGATTAAATCATCGCGAAAAGTAAAGTATATATGAGCCCTTCGTTGAGGATAAGGTCTTTATTGCACAAACTTTGGGGGTTAGTGAGGGAAGCTTGC
>JAKGGE010002009.1:0-12858 GCA_023748175.1 Hoolock leuconedys
GGAAATGGATTCTCCCAAAGCCCCAGTGGAGTGCTGCCTGATTGACTTTTTTGATTTTGGCCCAGAGAACTCCATTAGAATAATGGCCTTCAGAACTGTAAGAATGAATCCAAAAGTTGCTTTAAGCCACCAAGTTTATAGTAATTTATGTGGTGACTAAGAAATTAAGCCAGATAATATAGAAAAAATGGTAGAAAAGAAGCATTTGTTTTCCTTCTATAAGCTGCCTCATACAGACTTTAGCTTCTCCACGGTCTGCATCAATGAGGAACTAATATAGTTTAACTTTTTACCTTGATCCCTCCTATATGTTTGAGTTTTAAATAACAAGTATATATATTATTTTATAATTAAAAAGTAATAAAGAGGAAAAATGATAATTTCTCATCATTAAAATGATCTTTTTTACCTTGTGATTTTTTTTAAACATGTGTATTACATGTTAACACTAATTTTAAAATGACCTGAAAGATGCAGATTTACATTGTTGTCTCTTGATGGATTCCACATAGTCTGATTGTACAGGGGGGATGTGAGTATAGGTGGGGGGCCAACCAAGCTGGAATTGCCTTTGTCAACTTTATTTATTTTTGATGTTATTGTATGTTTTTTTAGCTTGTTTGGGTTCCTGTAATGATGTTCCTGGTGCCATTATAGCATGCTGGTGGTGTATGATGGATCTACCAAGAGAGAGGACTATGATTTCAGTTGTTTCTCTCCATTAACCAGCCACCAAAATTTCAATGACTTTTTTTTTAAAACCAGGGCCAGGCATAGTGGCTCATGCCTGTAATTCCAACTTTACTTTGGGAGGCTGAGGCAGGAGGGATTAGTTAAGACCAGGAGTTTAAGACCAGCCCTGGGCAACATAGCAAGACCTTGTCTCTTTAAAATGTTTTTAAATTAGCTGGGCCTGTAGGGGTGCCTGCCTTTGGTCCTAGATACTCAAGGGGAGGGCTGAGGTGCAGGAAGATTGTTTGAGCTTCCAGGAGTTCTAGGCTGCAGTAAGCTATGGTGTGCCACTACACTCCAGCCCTAAGCAATAGAGCAGGGCCTTGTTCATAAAAAATAAAAAATAATGAAAAGTTTCAGATTAAAAAAATTGCAGTGAACGCAGACTTTCATTTTGATAAAATTATTCATAACTTTCCTCCCTGGTTCCCCTTTGCTACTGCCTAGTTCAAAGGTCTAGAAGTGGCCCCAAGTAAATCTCATCTAGTTTCTTTCCTGGTCTATTTCTTATCTTAGAGCTGACCCCTGAAGATTGGGGACATCCCTAGTACTAAAGGCCCCATGCTTCAAAAGAAGTCACCAGATAATAGAAAGATGGTAGAAAAGAAGCATTTGTTTTCATTCTCGCTGCCTCTTATACACACTTTAGCTTCTCCATGATCTCTAGCAGGGAAGGCGGGACCACAGTATGTGAGAGACTCCCCAGTGATCCATGGATGCTTCCAGTCCTGCATCCTTTGCAGTGTTGTTCCCCTGCCTGGTCACCAGAATGTCTTTTCTTGCTTCAAAAAATACTGCACTGCTTTCTTAAGAAAGCGAAAAGACCCATGACTCTCCATCTTCCTTCACTTGATCCAAGCTGCTTAGCGTATGCAGCAGGGTCTGTGACATTTTGGCCTGAGTACAGTTGGCATTGTTCCTCAATTTAAAGACTTGTCTAATTTTGTCCCAGATGAGTATTTATTTGATCTTTCTTTTGAGGGCATTTTGGGGTGACAAACCGGGAATCAGTAATATGTAAGCTTACTCTTATACTTTCATATTCTTTGGTTATCTAAACTTTCTAACTTTTCTTAAATGAATCTATATTATTTGTATAATTTTAAATACATTTACTTAAATTTACTTAAAATAATAATATTATTAAATTTCATTTAATAGGACTTTCAATCAATTAATTCCTACAGTAAATATTTGAACTTATAAAATATTCCAGATGATATTAGCTGATTCGTGTCGGTTTAAATGAGCCTCCTTTGTTCACGCTTTTACTGTTATTATGATGATTATATAGAAATGACAAGAATGCACCTCTGCTCAGGAAAATTTAGGTGAAAATGATACAAAATTAATAAGTTTTATTCTACTCTGAGGTATTCTTCTTGAGTCTTTTCAATCCAGACTGTAAACAGAAAAAAAACATCAGCATTTAGATTAACAGCTGGATTTTGTTTAAAATATTTTCTTAATTATAATCTATTTAATTTTTTTTGCAGTCTAAGGGAGTTTTGATGTTATTGTTATTGGAGAAAATCTCTTACTTGTGTTTCTTATATGACAATCTTGTGTTTCTGGAATACAAGAGCTGAAAATATGAGGTGGCATTCTGGAAAGCTTGTCTTCTTACTTGGCTCTTTCAAATTTTGCACCCAAGCAATAATTCTCTTTAGGGGTCAGTCTGAAAAATATATCAAATCTCACCAAATCATGCAGAAACAGAAGTTCCCCAAACTGGAAGAAGCCTAATAAATCTTGGGAAGTACCACAAAAAAGCAAATAAATATGCTCGGGTGTTTACTTCCTCCTGGAAACTTAGAGAAAGATTTTTTTAGCAGCATAAATTTACATGAACTCAGGATTCCGGTTTTTCTCACTTTTTCTGCGTTTTTTGGGAACTGGAGACAAAGTGCAGTTAGACCCAGCACAGCAATAACTCTCGAGGGAGCCAAGGGAGAGCTTTACCATTTCAACAGAGATCAATTTTCATTTTAGCACAGTGCCACACATTTATGGCATCAGTTGCTTCAGGACCAGGAACACCCCAAATACTGTGAGTGCTTGACTGCAGGGGTGGGGAAGGAGGCCCTCCCACTCCCAGAGCACACATCAGTGGGGAGAAAGGAAATGAAGGTCTGGTTGTGGGAGAAGTTTCAATCTTACTTGGAGCTAGAGATCAATTTAGAGCCGAGCAAAATACAGGTGTAAAGGAAGCAGCAGGAAAGGCCTGGGTGCTCACTGGGTCCCAAGCAGGCTATTCCTGCCTGGCAGCACAAGGAGACCCTTCTGGAGGGTGTGGGGGTGCAGGGGAAAACATACAGCAGAAGGAAGTCTCAGCTGAACCCGTAACAATTTGAACCAGACAAAAACCTCCTGGCCAGAACCGAGGGAGAGTGTGAATCCAGTGTGCAGACTCCACAGGTGGGGAGAAGAACCAAAAGCCCTGTTCTTTGCAGCTTGGGAGGTGGTTAGCTGGGGTAAGTTCTCAAGCCTGGATCACCCACTGCTTACAGGAAACAGACTTGGGGCACATTGGGGGGTACACAGTGGGAATGAGATTGGCCTCAGATTGCACAGGGAGCTGGGTGAGGCCTGTGACTGCTGGCTCCCCACTTCCTGACAACCTCATGACTCAGCAGGGGCAGCCATAATCCTCCTGATCTTGAAACTCCATTGGCCTGGAAACTTAACTCCCATTCCCCACAGCAGCAACCACAGCGGAACCTGCCCAAGAAGAGTCTGAACTCGTGCGCCTGACCCTGCCCCACCCTGATGGGCAGCCTCTGTATCCACCCTGGTAGCTGAAGACAATGGGCATATGCTCTTGGGAGTTCTAGGGCCCCACCCACGCCAGTTCCCTCTCACACTACTACAGCTGATACTCTCTGGAAAGCACCACCTCCTGGCAGGAAGCCAACCAACACAAAAAAATAGAACATTAAACCACCAAAGCTAGAATCTTCACAGGAGTCCATTTCACCCCCTGCCACCTCTCCACTGGAACGGGTGGGGTGGTATCCGCGACTGAGAGAGACCCATGGAGCAGTTCACATCACAGGACTCTGTGCAGTTCAGCCTGGGCTGAGATGGGCTTGCTGGATGGCTGAACCCAGAAGAGATAGCAATCACTGCAGCTTGGCTCACAGGAAGCCACATCCATGAAAGGGGAAGAGTACTACATTGTGAGGGAACACCTGTGGGACAAAAGAATCTGGTCTGTGCCTTCAGCCCTAGACCTTCCTCTGACAGAACCTATCCAAATGAGAAGGTGCTAGAAAACCAACTCTGTTAATATGACAAAACAAGGCTCTTTAACAGCCCCACCAAAAATCACACTAGCTCACCAGCAATGGATCAAACCGAAGAAATCCTGATTTACCTGAAGAATTCAGGAGGTTAGTTATTAAGCTAATCAGGAGGCACAGAACAGGCAAGCCCAATGCAAGGGAAATCAAGAAACGATACAAGAGTGAGAAATATTCAAAGGGAAATAGATATACGAAGAAAACAATCAAAATTTCAGGAAACGCTGGGCACACTTATAGAAATGCAAAATGCCCTGGAAGCCTCAGCAATAGAATTGAACAAGTAAGAAGAAGAATTCAGGAGAAGCTCTCAAAAGACAAGGTCTTGAATTAGTAATCCAACAAAAGATAAAGAAAAGAATAAGAAAATATGAACAAGCCTCCAGGAAGTCGAGGTCATGTTAAGTTCCTGAGAAAAGAGAAATCTAAAGGTTTAGAGAAAACATATTTGGGGGAATAATTGAGAGAGGAAAAATTTCCCTGGCCTCGCTAGAACCTAGACATCGAGAAATATAAGAAGCACAAAGAACACCTGGGAAATTCATAGCAAAAGATCATCACCTAGACACATTGCAGAATGAGGTTATCTTAGTTAAAGACAGAAGGAAAGAATCTTAAGAGCTGTGAGACAAAACTTTTTTAGAGTGTAACTATAAAGAAGCTAAAACTTATCAGATTAACAGCAGATTTCTCAGCAGAAACCCTCTACAAGCTAGAAGGACTGGGGGCCCTATCTTCAGTCTCCTCAAACAAAACAATTAGCAGCCAAAAAATTAACTAAGCATCATATATGAAGGAAGATTCAGTCTTTTCAGACATCCAAATGCTGAAGAAAATTCACCACTACCAAACCACCACTAGAAGAACTGCTGAAAGCAGCTCTAAATCTTGAAACAGATCCTTGAAGACATCAAAACAGAAACTTTTTTAAAGCATAAATCACACAGGACCAATAAAACAAAATATCATTTAAAAAGAAAAAAAAAAAACCAAAGGTACTGGCAGGCAACAAATAGCATGATGAATGCAATGGTACCTCACATCTCAATACTAACACTGAATGTAAATGGCAATGCCCCACTTGGAAGATACAGAACTGCAGAATTGATAAGAACTCACCAATCAGCTATCTGCAGCCTTTAGAACTCACCTAACACGCGAGGGACTCATAAGCAAAGTAAAGGGTTGGAGAAAGGCATTTCATGCAAGACCCCCAAAGAAAACAACTATTCTTATATCAGACAAAACAAACTTTAAAGCAGCAGCGGTTAAAGAAAAAAGAGGGACATTTTCACGATGGTAAAGGCCTTGTCAATAAGAAAATATCACAATCCTAAACATATACATGCACCTAACACTGGAGCTCCCAAATTTATAAAACAATTACTAATAGACCCAATAAGTAAAGGATAGCAACACAATAATATTGAGAGAGACTTCAATACTCATTGACAGCACTAGTCAAGGTCATCAAGACAGAAAGTCAACTAAGAAACAATGGATTTAAACTATACCTTTGGAACAAATGGACTTAACAGATATATACAGAACATTTCATCCAACAACTGCAAGAATACACACATTCTATTCTAAACCAGAGCATAGACTTCTCCAAGATAGACCATATGATAGGCCATAAGACGAGCCTCAATGATTTAAGAAGAAATGAAATTATATCAAGCACTCTTTTCAACCCACAGTGGAATAAAACTGGAAATCAACTCCAAAGGAAGCTTTAAAACCATGCAAAATACATGGAAATTAAATATTATAACCTGGACCAGGCATTGGGTCCAAAAATGAAATCAAGGCGGAAATTAAAATTATTTGAACTCAATGACAAAATGACGCAACCTATTGGGAAATGTCTGGGATACAGCAAGGCAATGCTAACAGGAAAGTTCATAGCCCCAAAATGCCTGCATGTAAGACTGAAGAAGAGGTGAAAGCGGGCACCTGTAATCCCAGCTCAGGAGGCTGAGGCAGGAGAATCAATTGAACCTGGGATGCGAAGTTGCAGTCAGCGAGATTAGCCTGCACTCAATCTGGGTGGCCGGTGAGACTCCATCTCAAAAAAAACAAACAAAACAAAAAAGCAAACAAAAAAGACTGAAAGATCACAAAGGGAAGTGGCATTCTGAGTCCCTGCGTCTCAAGGAACTAGAGAAACAAGAACAAACCAAACCCAAACCCAGCAGAAGAAAGGAAATAACCAAGATCAGAGTAGAACTTTAAATGAAATTGAAAGAAAAAATACAAAAAATAAATGAAACAAAACACTGCTTCTTTGAAAGATAAAACAAACTGATAGACCATGAGGTGAGATTAACCAAGAAAAGAGAGAAAATCAAATAACCTCATTAAGAAATGGGAGAAATGGGAATGTACAACTGACACCACTGAAATACAAAGATCATTCAAAACCTGTAGAACTTACCTTTACACATAAACTAGAAACCTAGAAGAGATGGATAAATTCCTGGAAAAAAAAATACGATCCTCACAAAGCCCAAATCCAGGAAGAGATTAGACACCCTGAACGGACCAATAACAACCAAGCATTGACTGAGTGGTAACTTTAAAAAAATTACCAATAAGAAGAGTCAGGACCGTTGAATCACGAGTAGGGAATTCTACCAGACATTCAAAGAAGGGTGGGTACCAATCCTTTTTGACACTATTCACGAGATAGAGAAGAGAACCCTCCCTATTTCATTCCATGAGAGCCAGCATCAGCCTAATACGAAATCAGGAAAAGGACATAACAAAAAGAAAAATACAGATTGTATCCCTGTGAATAGGCCTTCAAATCCTTAACAAAATACCAGCTAACGAGATCCAACAACATATCAAAAGATAATCCACACCATGATCAAGTGGGTTTCATACCAGGGATGCTGGGGATGGTTTCCAACATACTACAAGTCAATAAATGTGATACACCACATAAACAGAATTAAAAACAAAAATCACATGATCATCTCAATAGGTTTTGAAAAAAGCATTTGACAAAATCCAGCATCCCTTTATGATAAAACTCTCAGCAAAATCAGCATACAAAGGGACAGACCTCCAATGTAAGCCAAAAGCCATCTATGACAAACCCACAGACAACACTAATGCTGAATGGGGAAATGTTGAAAGCATTCTCTCTGAGAACTGGAACAAGACAAGGATGCTCACTCTCACCCTCCTCTTCAACATGGTGCTGGAAGTCTAATGGAGCAATCAGACAAGACAAGAAATAAAGGGCATCCAAATTGGTAAAGGAAATCAAATGCTGTTTGCAGTGATATGATCATTTACCTCAAAAACCCTAAGACTCCTTTAGAAAACTCTAGAACTGGTAAAAGAATTCAGCAAAGTTTCCAGATGCAGTTAATATATACAAATCAGTAGCTCTTCTATATACCAACCAGCGACCAAGTGGGGCTGCAAATCAAGAATTGGCCTTTTTACAATGGCTGCAAAAAAAAAAAAGGAATATACCTAACCAAGGAGGTGAAAGGAACCTCTCGAGGGAAAACTATGAAACACTGCTGAAAGAAATCATATAGAGACACAAACAAATGGAAACACATCCCATGCTCATGGATGGATAGAGAATCAATATTGTGAAAATGAGCCATATTACTTAAAAGAAACGATCACCTGGGGAGATTCAATGCAAGAATTGCCAATCAAAAAAATATCATCCATCGTTCAAGCTAAGAGTTAAGAAAAACAATTCTAAAGTTCATATGGAACCAAAAAGTTACACATAGCCAAAACAAGACTAACCAAAACGAACCTGGAGGCATCACACTTCCACCTGATTTAAAACTATGCTATAAGACCATAGTCACCAAAACAACCTCAGTCCTTGTATAAAATAGGCACATAGATCAGGGAACAGAATAGAGGGCAAGAACAAGCGACTTACAGCCAACTGGTTTCAACAAAACAAACAAAAGCGTCAAAATTAATTAAGGACACCCTTTTCAACAAACGGTGCTGGGATAATTCTTCTAATACATATGTAGGAGGCCAGAGGCAGGATCCTCATCTCTCAGGATTATACAAAAATCAACTCAAGAAGCTGGATTAAGGACTTATCTAAGATCTAAAACTATAAAAAATTCTAGAAGATAACATTGGAAAAACCCTTCTAGACATTGGCTTAAGGCAAGGATTTCATGACCAAGAACCAAGAAAGCAAATGCAATAAAACAAAGATAAATAGTTGGGACCAATTAAACTAAAGAGATTTTTGCAGCAAAAGCAACAGATCAGCAAGTAAACAGACAACCCACAGAGTGGGAGAAAAGCTTCACAATCTATACATCTGACAAATGACTATCCAGGAATCTGCAACGAACTCAAAATATCAGTAGAAAAAAAAACAAATAATCCAACAAAGGACATTAATAGACAATTCTCAAAAGAAGATGGACAAATGGTCAACAAACATGTGAAAAACTGCTCAACATCTCTATCAGGGAAATGCAAATCAAAACCACAATGCGATACCACCTTACTCCTGCAAGAATGGCCATAATCAAAAATCAAAAAAAAACAGTAAAGGCGTTGGCATGTGAATGCAGTGATGAAAGAACACTTCTACACTGCTGGTGGGAATGCTCAACTAGAACAACTACTATAGAAAACAGTGTAAGAGATCCTTAAAAGGAACTAAAGTAGAACTACCATTTTGATCAGCAATCCCACTACACAATTATCTAACCAGAGAGGAAAATAAGGCATTATATGAAAAAAAGATACTTGCACCGCATGTTTATAGCACCACAATTCACAATTGCAAAATCATGGAACCACCTCCATAAATACCCATCAATCAATGAAGCGGATAAAAAAAACAACTGTGGTGTGTGTGGTATTGTGTGTGTGTATACACACACACACACACCACACCTACGATAATCTTCTTTCAGCCATAAAAGGAATGAATTAGGCATTTGCAGCTGACCTGGATGAGACTGGAGACTATTATTCTGAGTGAGTAACTCAGGAATGGAAAACCAAACATCGTGTGTTCTCACTGATGCAGTGGGGCTAAACTATGAGGATCACGAGAGCATAGAGAATGATGCAATAGACTTTAGGGGACTTGTGGGCATGGGTGGGAGGGAGACAGGGATAAAAGAAGACTACAAATAGGGTGCAGTGTACACTGCTTTTTGGTGATAGGTCACCAAATGCCACTAAAGAACTTATTCATGTAATCAAATACCACTTGTGCCCCAATAACCTATGAAAAAAATAAAATAGCCACCCACTTCCAAAAAAAAGAAACAACCCCAAACTTATTATCTAGTTATTTAATTGTTGAAAATAGTAAGTATGCAGAAGATCTGAATGACATAGTAATCATCTTTCTAAGTGATATTTACAGAGCACAACCTCTAGTACATGGATGTTTACTAAAATGGATCATACATGCTGGGACATAAACAAAGTTCAATACATTTCAAAATATTGAAATCTTACACAACATACTCTCTCTTACTAAAATAAATTAAATTAGAAATTAATAAAATGTATCTAAAATTTCTCAGGTACTTGGGAATTAATATACATCTGCATAATTTGTATTCAGATGAGTCAAAAGAACCAGTGCGTTCCCTTCTTCCTCTGTCTTGCAGTCATAAAGAATTTTCTTTTAATGAGACAATCACTGTTGGCCATTTCTCATATGCATTTTGAAATATACATATATGTATATATAGTCTGTTATACAAATGCCAGCACACACTATATTGCAGCCCGCTTCCTTCAGTGAACAAATCACTTGAAAAGTCTTTTTTTATAGTAATATTTTAGAGATGCCTCATTTTATTTACTAATGTATAACAGACCATATTTTATACACCCATTATCTATTGATGGTCATTTACGTCATTTTCAAATGTTTGCTACTATCTACTTTGGTAGAATGGCTGGGACAAAAAAGATGTATTTATTTCAAAATCTGATTGAAAATTCTAAATCATCTTCTCTAAAATTACACCAATTTGTACTACAAGCAACACATGCAAGCAGGTAGAGTCTCTTTAACAATATGTATACTCCTGGAAGGCATCACGAGTAAGGAGTCTTAAAATCTTATTAGAAGACAGGGTGATGCACTGGGTGGACATGGTAATCAGTCCATAAATTAGACTTTCTAGCATCCGGACACCACTACCTACTCAGCCTGTGCAAAAGGACCCAAATGCAGTTCTCTGGCGTGGGATAACACAGGGATTTGGAACACATCGCCTTTCAGCTGGAGATTCTTATCTTCAGTTGTGGCACAAACCCTGCTTCTGCCATTGAGTTTGAATAAACTCTGCAGTTCTTCCTGCAAGCCCAGGATAATCAGCCCTTAGCACAGTAATTATATGTACATATCTACTTTTATTAATGTACCCATTTAGCTTGTGCAGAAAATCCTTAATTCAGTCCAGCCTTCATCACAGATGGGGTAAATGAAGTCTAAAAGCAAATGCCAGGACCTGTTGTCTTGCTCTTGTTTTGAAATACTGCACTCCTCTCTATAAGAATATTCTGTCAACAAAGTGAGATATTAATATATAAAAAAATTATAATCCTTATATATATAAATCCTTGGTATAAAAACACTGCTCAGTTTGTTCCAAAGGAGATGTGCATGTGTGTGTGCATGTATGTAATTGTCTCATTCAAATCTCCTCTATCATGAATAACTTTTGTCTCCTTGACATATTAGTTTAAGATAGAGAGGCTGTTCTATTTTACTATTTGGAAATCAATACTACTGTACTCTGTAGTCAGTTGTTTTGAAAAGTGCAATTAGGATGCCCTGTAAATTGCGCTTTCAAGCCTCCAATAATCTTGAAGTAAATGTGTTTTGAAAATAAGAAACTGGCATTTCTTTGCAGTTCAATCACTGATATTACTGGTTTCCTATATTTTATCAGCAATGTATGTCATTCATGTTTATATATATATATATATATATATATATACAAAACCTACCTAATATGACCCAAAAAACTCTCTCTATATAAAAAAAAATATATATATATGCATATATATATATATATATAGAGAGAGAGAAACTATATATGCTAGGTAACATGAATGTATATATATATATGTGATATTATTGATATTATTGGCCCTTATATATATATATATATACATATATACATATATCTGAAATACTCTCCAGGTAAGAATTCATGAGCAATCTAAATTTTCTGACATGTGCAAATACAAAAAAAAATGTTGAAGATACAATATGGAACATAAAGTTCTGATAAAAAAGAGTAAGGCTGCATGTAATGGCTCATGCCTGTAATCCCAGCACTTTGAGAGGCTGAGGAGGTGGATTGCCTGAGGTCAGGAGTTTTGAGACCAGCCCTGAGCAACATGGTGAAACCCTGATCTCTACTTTAAAAAATACAAATTAGCCAGGCATGGTGGTGCATGCCTGTAATCTAACTACTTGGGAGGCTGAGGGCAGAGAACCACCTGCACCTGGGAGGCAGGAGGTTGCAGTGAGCTGAGATCATGCCATTGCACTCCAGCCTAGGCAACAAGAGCGAAACTCCATCTTACAAAAAAAGAAAAGAAAAGAAAAGAAAATAGTATGTACCTTCGAGAACATCTTATAATTATCCACAGGCATTTCTTGGTTAAAAATTATGTTTTTGTTAGTTGCTTATTTAGTTAAGTCCATAGAGAACTCTGGAAAGGAAAATAATTCAGTTCCTGCAAAAAAAAATTAAAAAGTTATCCTGACGGCATCTGCCAATAACCTAACATTTTTGCTCTAATGGCCACATAGTGATCGGGGAAAAGAGACAAAACTTAGGGTCTTCTCATTACGGGGATTCTAAATGACATTTCCAGAGTTGGGCCCCTACATAAAAGAATGAGTTAGGAGAAATCCCACACTGTAGAGATAGACAGCAAGGAAACTTGCCTGTCCTAAATTTGACACTAAGCAGAGAACGAAAACAGTCTTTGAAAGTTAACCACTAGCTGGGGAGCGGGCACGGTGGCTCACCCCTGTAATCCCAGCACTTTGGGAAGCCGAGGGGGGCAGATTACATGAGGCCAGGAGTTCACACCCAGCCTAGGCAACATGGTGAAACCTTGTCTCTATTAAAAATACAAAAAAAATTAGCCAGTGCAGGCACACACTGTAATCCCAGCTGGTCGGGAGGCTGAGGCAGAGGAGAATGCAGCTTGAATGGCCCTGCCCCTTCTCCTGACTGTGGTCCTGCCATGGTCCTGGTGCTGCCAATGGTCATGGTCCTGCCTGTTCTGCCCTCTCCCGGCAATGACCTTGCCCTGTCATGGCCCAGTGGTGCCACTGCCCTGCCTTCCCTTCCCTGGCTGTGCCCTGGCCCTGCCTGGTGCTGGCCCTTCCCTGAACCTGCCCTGACCCTGCCTTGGCTTTTGCCCTGCCCACACTATGGCCTGACCCTGGCCCTGACTCTGTCCTGGTCCTGCCATATCTCTGGCCCTGGACCTGCTGTTATCCAGGCCCTGCCCCGCCCTGGCCCTTCCCTGGGTTGACCAGGTGCTGCCATGGCCTGCCGTGGTACTGCCATGGCCCTGCCTTGACTCTGGACCTACCCTGACCTTTCCTTGATGTTGGCCCTTCCCTCTCTATGGCCTGGCTCTGGCCCTGCCTTGCACAGGCCATGATCTGCCCTGTGCGTCCCAGCCTGGGCCCAGCCCTGGTCCTACCATATTCCTCGCCCTGGCCCTAACCCTGCCCTGGCTCTGTCTTTGGCCTGCCCTGGCTCTGTCTTTGGCCTGCCCTGGCTCTGTCTTTGGCCTGCCCTGGCTC
>JAKGGE010001651.1:0-12997 GCA_023748175.1 Hoolock leuconedys
ATTGCATTCTTAAGAACCCAGACTACAGTAAAGTCCATTAAATGTTATAAGAAATGTATTTTTAATGTATTTCAAAACGGAAAACATAAAAGTCCAAACAGAAACAAACATAACAGTTCATCCCCTGCGATAACGTCTGAATGTGGGGTCCAAAGTGAAGGTCAATATGAGATAATACTATAGCAGCAAATGCAAGGTGCATTTTCTTTATAGTTACTGATCAAGAAAGATGTAATCAGCCTATCAGCTGGAAGCCTTTTTGTTTCCCACAAGTGGAAGGTGGTTTCTGGGCTGCAAATGCCACTAGTCTTTGTGGAATTAACTGGTTCCTATATTCGTGAGTTGCAGATCATTAAAGTTATTCGTCAAGCTATTAATGACAAATTATCAGATTAGTAGAAAGACACCTGTAATATTCTCTTGGTTAAAATTTGGCCATCTACCCACTTCCATCCCCACCCAACAAATACCAAATTCTTTAGTTTGGTATATATGGCTCCTCCAGGGTTTGGCCCCATTTGCCACGCACTTCCTAATATCCACCTAGTCACAGTCTCCGCCACACAATCTTCTCTCTGACCTTTGTATATAGCTTCCTCTGCCTGAAATGGCTTGGTCTTCCCATGCCTCTAAGTCCAACTTCTAACGCATTACTGCTGATGGAAGCCTTTCCTTACCTGCTTGCCTTGCCTTTATCAAGGTACAGTCACTAACAATAGTTATAATAATGGTGTAATGTGCTCTACTATGTGTCAGGAAATGTACTTTCCTTAGAAGGAAGTAAAGAATAGTGGTTCAACTTAAGGATGCTGGAGTCAAACTACTTGTTGTCATCTTAGTTCCATTATTCCCCAAGTGAATAAGGTATTTTAAAAATCTTAAGTAGTCTCCTGTGCTTGCCCCTCTGTACAATGGAGCTTCACAATAGTTCCTCACGATGTTGTTGTCATTATATCCAGTGCTCACACATAGTGTACACCTAATACATGTGTTTTCTCACAATCTGCTTCCCAGATAAAATAAATTAAGGCTTATGATTGGCAACTGGAAACTAGTAAGTGGTAATGGGAATTAAACAGTAACTTCAACAAGCCTATCCACTTAACCATTGCATTATCCCATCCAGAAATTTGTTCAATTCTAGATACCAAAGTGTCTTAAATGTTTCTTTTTATTAGCACTTACCTATAAGTCACCACCATAAAGTTCCAAATATGGGCTGCCCCTGGAGGTCGGGAACTGCCTCCTTATCTCTTTGGTGAAGTGCCCAGCTCTCAGCATGATGTCTGGGTACAACACAGATGTCTCCACAATTGTAAAATTGAGGAAGAATTAACTTGTTACCAAGGGATATAGAGGCAATATCTAAAAATTTCACTCTATTTCCGCTGTGAGCCCTCAAAAAGCAGTAATTAATTTTGAAAGTTGAACATGGCCTGCAGATGGAATTAATATTTGGGACAGGATATCTTGTTCTAAATAACATCATCATTTGTGTAGCCATTTATTATGTCTATTTCATTTAGGATTCCCAAATTAAAAAATTTGGCAGCACCCTTACCTATGACTGTTACTTGTTTTGTATATTCCCAGCTAACACAGACTGTGATACAAGCAATGTTGACAAAGTAACTAGTACCCTGTCCTGGGTTCTGTGTTTCCCCTGGCTGCTCCTCATGTCCTGTCATGCCACCATGGTCATCCTCCCACATCACACCAAACCCCACCTGCCACATATACCAACCCCAACTGCCTGCCCACATAGCTCTAAGCCTGTTTCCCCCAGGATTGTTTTGACTCTTCCCACAAAGGTGAGTATGCCCAGTGCCTGCACCTTAGGTTCCAGGGGTGGCCAAGCAGCCACCGTTTGTTAGACTGAGGGAGGTATGGATGGAGATTAGAAATGATCAGGCAGCCAGGCTGGCGGTGGCTCATGCCATTCCAGCACTTTGGGAGGCCAAGGCAGATTGGATAACCTGAGGTCGGGAGTTCAAGAGAGACCAGCCTGACAAACATGGAGGAAACCCTTCTCTACTAAAATACAAAATTAGCCAGGTGTGGTGTTGCATGCCTGTAATCCAACTTCTCAGGAGGGTGAGCCTTGGAGGAATCAGCGAACCAGGGAGGCGGTTTGGTAGGTGAAGAGATGGGTGCCATTTGCACTCCCAGCCTGGGTGATAGAGCAAGACTCCATCACAAAGAAAAAGAAAGAAATGCATGCAGGCTGGTCACACCTGTGCGTGTGGGACTCTCAGGGAGCAGGGCGAGGTGGGAAAGAGGAAAATGTCAAGTCCTTATACTGAAGCCAGCTCAAATCTACCAGCACATTCCAGCTCAGGACCTGGAATGGTCCAGTTTTGGGTCAGACCTATATTTCCGAGCCATCATGAAAAATGTGTTGGAGGCAGGAAAATAGGAAGATTTTTTAAACGTTCTGGTAGCTTGATTTATAATTGCTAGATATTTAGCCAAATGTTATGGGGTTTACATTTGTACTTTTGCTCCAGATCCTGCTAGGTTAGTGGCAGGTTGCAAACAATATACACAGTTAAAACCTAGTCACTTCTCTTACTAGAAAGAATTAAGGGAGTTTAAGTAAGAGAAAGCATCAACATGTGTGAGAAGTGCCTGGGTACATCTGAACATGTGATGAGTAGATTTAACCAATGTGGATGAAACGCTTGCTCGTAAGTCTCGTCATCGCAACAAATGACTAACATGATTTTTTGTAAACCCTCTACTTTGTAGCATGACCGTTACCATATTTATTAGAAAATAAATGTCTCCAATGTTATGATTTTTCTAACAAGATCCATACAAAAAGGAGAGAAGGTTGTAGCTAGAAGAAAATATGTTTATTAAATCTGATACAAGAAGAAAGCCTCTTTTCATTTTATAGCAGAGGAAGTTTTCCACTTTATCATGATAAAATGCTTGTTATGATTAAAATCTCAGAGACTTGATGGTGGGAAGCCTCAATAAACAAGAATGTGCAGCTGTGTTTCCAAACCAGTGAGGAAAAGCCACCTGCCAGTGTAAACTCAGGGCTACATTGTTTTGCAGCAATTAGCACTCTTATCAGAAATGTACGTCAGAGAAGAAAGTGGGGAGGATCTCAGAAGCCCACCTAAGTTCAACAAATCAAACGCGGTATTAGACTGGTTCGGGTATTAGGATGGACATTGTGAGTTATAATAAATCAAGGGGGGTGCCTTTGCACTTTTTTAAGGAAGGGAGAAAGGAAGGAGAGGAACTGTGGGACTTTGGCAGGAAAGGAAACTACCGAAAGATGAATCAATCTTTACAGAAATCAATTTCCGCACGACCATAATTCAAGGAAATGGGGCGAGTATGGCAATGAGCCCGTGGACATTCAGTTTTGCTTTTTTAAAATTCGACGTTCTTCTTGGCTACTATAGTGTTACAGAAACAGCTTGGGCTTTTTCTCCTCATCTCCCTCTACAAGCATTTTTGCTGTACATGGGGAATATGAAACAGAGCCTTGCACTGTGACTCAAGCCATTGTTTCTTTTTAGCACTTCTACCATCTCCTCTACATCATTTCCTTTCTCAGGGACTAAAAACAGTCAGGAAAAAATCAGTGTTTTTTAAAACATACATTCCAACAAATGAGTGATATACTAAAATGAATTCTACTAATTTGGCGGCTTTGACTTTCACTAGATGCATACTTTTGGGAGGTTCACACACAACTCACATTCTAGGACAGGTGTATTCCTTGCATCATAATTAGTAAATTTCATTTCTTTTCCCTTCTTGTCAGGCTGGGAAAGGAGGGAGCTATAAGCACAGTCTGAAATTTCCTCTACTGAAGGTATGTTCTTGAGTATCTGTGTATGATATCTGCTATGAGATAATGTTTTTTTAACACATTTTAAATAACATAGGTAATAATAGCATTAATATATTTAGAAAATATGTCCAGGACCTGAAGAAGAGATGAAATTTCTTATTTGACTCATACATTGTAATAGCTATGACTTTAAAACTGACCAATAGATAATGGTACTCTGGTTAAATTTTTTTTTAATAAAGATACTAATAATGTCACCTTTTGAAAAAATTCAGAGGCAAAAGACATGGCACTTTAAAACCATATGGTGGAAACAGAGAGAAGTGTATATTCTAGTTATCTCTAACAGAAGGAGGACATCATGATGGGAAGTAACTATATACAATTTATATTGGGAAGAATTGAGTACATTGTATAAGACAAACTCGGTGGTAATTAAAAAAAAGATATAGGAATCAGCCCCACCACTGCCAGCATGGACTTCAGGGAAATCAATAATCTGATCATCTCATCTGCCAAATGAGGAGGTCAACTCAAAGTTGTGGTGTCTCAGCGGATCCTGCCTCAAAGGACAAGTTGCAAACGGATGGATTCTCAGTTCGTCAAGACGTATCAGGCTCCTGCGTATGTGCCGTCAGGATCAGATTTTTAATAAAGGCAAGATGGCTTTACTAATGGAGTGCTGGATAAGGTTATGGCAGATTGGGAGATGTAAACCATAGGCTAGCATTGGATCGTTCTCTGATCAACTGTGTTTTCAGTTATGTGAAAGCGGCATCTTGTGGAAGAATAAGCCATGGACGTTGAAACGAAAGATCTAACTGCCAATGCTTTTATGCATGACAAAATTACTCAACTTTCTGATTCATTCTTTTATCTTGTGTACATCACTTGATAAATAATTGCATGACTCACAAGCCTTTGTGAAAATTAAATTACATGACATAAATGAAAATACCAAGTATTCTGCCTGCCACCTAGGAAATGCAGAATATAATACCTGATGAAGAAGGATTAATACCTAAAAATTAAATGGGGATACAATTGAACCCTTTTTTTAAGAAAAAATAAATAACTAGAGAATAATTCGAAGTTGTTTGTTGAACAAGTATTTATATTTTAGTAGTGTGACAGACAAAAGCAATGAAATAGAGGCTGAAGAATTCATGAACCAGCAAGAACAACAGCAAAAGAATCAGTGTGATTGGCTGCACAGAATAATATCTTAGCTGAGTTTGAAAAGAAAAGAATGGGTTGAGTAGGTGGAGTTGACAATCAAGATGTTCTAAGAACAGTATGAAAGGCTAGAGCTGAGAAGAGGGAACGTCATGTACAAAAGGTGATATAGAGCAGGGGTGTCAATCTTTTGGTTTCTGTATTCCCATTGGAAGAAGAAAAAAAATTGTCTTGAGCCAACATAAAATACACTAACGATAGCTGATGATCTAAAAAGCAAAACAGCAAAAAAAAATCTCATAATGTTTTAAAGAAAGTTTACAAATTTGTGTTGAGCCACATTCAAAGCCACCCTGGGCCTCATGTGGCCATAGACATGGGATTAGACAAGCTTGATTGAGCATCATTGGTTTAGGAAAATCCGAAAACTTTATAGAAGTAGTAAAATATGGATAAATAAACTGGAAAGCCTATCAAACAAGGCCTTGCATGCTCACCTCGCGTGGCTCAAGTTTGATATAAAAAAAATACATACTAGATTTGATTCAAAGTAGAGGAGCGATTTAGTGATTTAGTGATCTAGTGATTTAGAAGCAAACAATCAGCAATCAAGAGCATGATGGATCTGCAGCTGGAAAAAAAACTTCAGAGAAGTGGAGAGCATGGATAAAGCACTTCTAGTAATCCCAAAACTGGTGATGGAGGCCTGAAATGAGACGTTGGTGAGGAGTCAGCTCTGGCCAAAAACTATAATGCTCTTTCAAGCCCGACCACAGACAATTGCAAAGGATTTACCTGGCAGGCTTCACAGGGAAAAGTTGTCTCCCACACACCAGACTGTGTGCAGCCAGCAAACTGCAGTCTCTGAAGGGAACTGCAGTCAAGGGAGCTCAAGCACCATCCTCAGCACCATCGTTATGCATATCTGCATCTCTGGCAGTCCCTGCATTCAGAGAGAGGTCTCTTCAGCCGGAGACATTCTCTTGGAGGCAGCACTCCTCACTGGGGAGGACACTTGAAGACTGTTTTTCACTCGACTCAATATTCCCTGTTTCCCACCTAGTCCTCCCCTCTCAGCTCACCCCCCATCCCACCCCTGGGTCCCTTAAAATGGCCAGAGGCAGCACGTTAGAACTCCGTGGGTGGTGAGATAATTCAGCCCAGCTCCCCATGTGCACTGATACATTGGACCTTCACCCAGTGCCCTTCTGTGGAGAAAAAGGAACATTAAAGGGTTAAGCTTTTTCTCTTGCCTATTCTGCATCTACCTTAGAAAGTCATTAAAGGCAGCTGTTACTTTCCTTTGGCTGGTTGTCTTAATTGACCACTCAGCTACGGGCATCTCAGCTCCCTCCAGCTCAGTTCAGCTCTTGACCTTGGTGTGGAAGCAGTTTTTGAAAAAAATGTTAAATATAGTAGACACTCTAAGTTCTGATCTCCATTCTTGTTTTTAAGCAAATCTCCCTACACTCCCAGTCCTTAGAACTATAAACTACAATTGTAAAACATTTCTAAGAAAAACTTATAATATTTAAAACTAGTTTTAAATTCTTTAAACAAAGATGATGACAGTGTTCAATTTCAGATTTACAACAATATGCTAAAAGTCCACACACATACTTCATGGGTCTAGACTAATTTGAATGAAATTTTTGTATCCAATAGCATTGTAATGTAAATCAAAGTCGAGATCTTTAAATTATTGCATTTCAAAAACATTATAGAAAATGATAAACTATAGGGACCTAAGTCTCACAACTATGACAATGATTGAATACCTGACAATCTTTAAAAGTAGGGATGTGAGAGAAAATAAGAAGGAAAGTTATTTGCCTCCATTACTCATCTCTAACATTAAATATTCAAGTTCATGGAAAAAAGCAATGTGTTTATTTTATGGTGCTCTGATACGTCTATGATAACTACTGTGACTTCTTATGGGAATATTGCTGCATAGCAATTGCCAAGAAAGAAGCTCATCAATCTGTGTTTCTCAAATGTAGGCAGCTCATTAGTACAGTCTCCACCAGGAACACACAGAGCTCACTACTGCGCCTCATCCTTGATCTCCATCATGTCCCTGGACCATCATTACTATTTGTATTTGTAAATCTTCTCTTGCCTCTTCCTTTCTGTTATCATTTGATCACTTTTGCCCTAAAGCTGGATAACTGGTACTCAGTCACTTTTTTTTTTTTTGAGATGGAATCTTGCTCCTGTTGCCCAGGCTGGAGTGCAGTGGCGATCCTCACTCCAATTTCACCACCTCCCAGGTTCAAGCGATTCTCCTGCCTCAGCCTCAGTATGGGATTAAAGCGTCATACAACCCTGGCTAATTTTGTATTTTTTTAGTAGAGAGGGATTTTGCCATGTTAGCCAGGCTGGTCTGGAACTCCTGACCTCAGGTGATCCCTGCCTCAGCCTCGCGTGTTGGGATTACAGAAGCGTGAGCCACCACCCTCTCAGTTACATCTAAAGGGGACAATGTGTGAATCAGCGAGCAGACATGGTGGTACTCTCTTCTTTTACTTTGTAAATTCCTATATATGCATTCCTATATATGCTTTGATAATGTAACATTTAAAGTTTACAGAAGTTTTTTTTGAGGAAAAGGCCTAGTATAAAGAAGTTTTTTAAATCTAGTATAGAAACTACCATTAGGTTAGAAAACTAAAGTTTTCTGCATACAACTTTTCAAAATGATAGCATTATTTCCTTCTCAAATATTAAACTGTACTGTTTTTCTTAAAGTTATTAAATAGTTGTTTAGTATGAAACTAGGTTTCTTCTTTTCCTAGCTTTTCTCTAGTATGGTATCTTTTTGTCTGACAAATAACTACTGTTTAATATGCATTCCTTAAGTAGCTTTGTATTTAAAAGATGCATTAAATTATACACAAGTGAAAAAATCTTCAATAAATAAAGAGTAAACATGGTAATTTTTATTTCTTTCACCCTGGTTGCAAAATGGCCTGTAGACAATGAGGATCTATCTAAGGGGAAGCAGGTTGAATTAAGGATCCCTGACAAACATTCTGGCTCTGTGTCCCTCCTTCAGCCAAGAGCACCAGATATGAGCAGAAATTCTATACTAAAATACAGCACTCCAGCCAAACTGTTTCAATGAGCTGATTTAGTAAGAATCACAAAACAGAAATGAAGACATCATCAGTTTTCCCCTGAAATGCATTGAGATTTGTTGAGAAAAACTGGTAATATTATTCCCTTTTAAGGAACATATTCTTTGAGGATAAATGATTAATTCCTTTTAAAAAAAAGGAGAAGTAGATTTAAAACACAAGATAGTTTGAGAAACATCCAAAGTTGTTATTTTACTAGTATAACAAAAAAATAATTTGCATACTATATTATTCTGCAATATACTTATGAAATCAGAGACGTTAGCTACATGTGTGTACTCTCTCACTTTTAGAAAAACTCAGATTGTAAGATAAGCTTGTTTTACCCAGGTTTATAAAATCTGCCCCTTACCTGACAAGCCCTGTGCTAGGATCAATGGCTAGATATAATGATTGTTTGTGATTGTAGCAGGAATGGTCAAGGCACATTGTTTCACCCACATCTGCATGAATATACACCACACTACATGACATTTAAAATTCTAAACTGTAAGGTAAAATCATAACCTTATTGACATCGAGGAGTGATTTGTCTTCTCATAGGCAATTTGGAGTATTTACCACAAGTGCAATTTAAATTCTCTGCATGTCTTCTCACAACTTCTCATTTATTTTCTAGTTACTGCACTTTGGATATGAGATGGATATTTTTTTAAATAATTAAGCGAGAAAATAAAATTCATCATTGTTTGAATGCAAAATGGCTCAAATTCCCTGATAGGTTAATAGGGAACATTATTATTGTACAGTTCAATAAACATGTCACTTTGACATAACTAAAGGTGATTTCCCTTCAGCTGGTCATAGGCAGGTGAAGGACAAATGGGAGTATTTAGAGAATGACTGACATCTGCTGGAATACAAAAGAAATGAAAACAATGCAAGCATATAAATGCTCACAGTTAACAGTTTCAGAATACATCAGTGTTTACAATCTGTAACAAGAACAATGTTAGCATAAATCCCTCCAAAAACAGAGAATAAAGGGGTGTAATGGAAAGGGGTACCTTGTGTAATTCTGTTCTGTTACTATACTGGTCAATCAAGATAACTTCACCCTAGAGCAGTTATACAATCTCTAAAAAATAGTGCATTTCTTATTTGCCTGTGATTTTTCTACATGTTATTGTTGATTTCTATAGTCTGTGAGTTCTATACCTTGACTCTAGCTACGTCTGTGCAATCAACTAAATGGGCTTTACAAATCTACAACCAAGGAATTAATTAAATTGATCATTTGGAGGGGTCAAGAACACAATTTAGCCCCAAAACAGACAGATCCATGCCATCAAACATTGCTGATCTGCTTAAATTGGGCTTTAACATAGTTCCCATTTTAAAAATGATTTCTTAATGAGGCAAGGGAGAACAATTTCTTGAGAGCTTATAAGTTATTCCATTTGGGATATCCTATAATTTCCGTGGTAGGTATTCTTTAACTCCATTTTGTAAATGACAAGATTTAATGTCAGAGGTGCGAAATGTACTTGTACCCATTACCTGGTGTAAGTGACAGAGCTGAAATTCATTACTTAATTCTGCCTGATTCCACGGTTGGTGTACCATACAATCTAATTCAAGGTACTTTTGTATTTTCCAGTGTCAATACATTTTATGCTACTTTTTAACTGTATACCTTTCTAAAGAAAATTTTGGGGACTGTCCTGAAGAGTAGCACAGTCCTGGTCCTGCTTTTTGGATGTTCTCTGCAAGCAGTATTTGGTAAGATCTGTAAATCCAGTAAGAGTACTCAGCAAGAGTCAATGGAATTTATCTTTCCTTTTTTCTCTAGAACAGTTTAAAGCAGTCACAGTCCTCAGTTTCTTCATTTAAGGTACAATGATGGAATGGACTAGATAACTCCTACTTGATATCTTCAGAGTGCATCTGGATTAGAGATACAACCAAGAGGAAAACAGGCTCGTTCAGTTCATTATTATTCTGCAATAACACACTAACATAATCAAGGCAATTAGCTACATACTGTACTCATCATTCATTAATTGAAAAAACATTTTTTTTAATTTTTTGTTTTTTTGTTATGATGCCTCAAGAGTGAAGTGAAAATGTGTAGCAGAGAGATAGTCTATTTTTACACACAAACACACCTGCTCAAGGGGCTATCTTTCCCACAATAGAAACATTTGAAACAAAAATATTTTCATGTCATTTTTCTCTTACTCTTTCCATAGACTAAAATGAAATCTACATTTTGCCTTAAAAGAAAATGACTTTGGTCAAATTTAAAATTTATGCAAAATTATTTAAAACACTGTTCATAATAAAGATTATTTCTATGAATTACAATAGCCTAATATTGTACCAGCTCCTTAAGTAATTTTCAAATTTCCAGAAGTTGTATTTTTTAAAAAATTCCAACATGCATAAACAGCCTGAATATGGTTTCAAATATTAACATAGTTGTTAAAAGTAACTAATACAAATGTCTTCTGTAATTTATCAAATTTCTGCATTAAAATATATAGCAGGTTGAATCTTGAATTCAATGCCATCTGAGTGGAAATCAACCAAAAATGCAGCAGGTAACTTTTGTTTTTTTCACAGAGTACAGCTGCTATTCTTCCCATTGACTTACAATATATGTCAGTGGTCAAAAGACTGGTGAGAACCTCTTTAAGTAGTATTTCTTAACAAAAGCGTTATTTGTTTATTATGCTTAACACACTTACTTATGGAATATACTAAACAATCTGACCGATTATAAAAATATAAAGTAATCCTTGAGCTTATTCTTGACAACCAATCATTACAAACATTTATATGTATTGCTTTTATATAGTATATGTAAGACATTTATATATAAGACATTATCTATTATATAAATTGTAATATATTTATTATTGCTTTTGGATGCAATTTGCTAATTATTTTTTTGAGGGATTTTTGCATGTATATCAATGGGGTATATAAATAATTATATATTATATATGTTACAATATATTTTATATATATAATTTTAAGGAAAAACAGAGAGTTTATTCAGTGATTTAACTTCCTTAAAGCAAGCCCTTTTGAAATTCTTTTTTGCTTTGTAAATACATAAACCAGTAACATAGCTGTTTATTATCATTATAAAGCATCATGTACTGTACATAATTTTATTTATATTTAGGAAATACAAGGTGCAGAGTATCTTACATGCATATATTGTCCTGTGGTGAAGTCTAGGCTCTTAGTGTACCCACATCCCCACCCAAATAGTGAACATTGTACCAATGGGTAATTTTTTTCAACTCTTACTCTGACCCTCCCCCATGTTTGGAGTCCCCAGTTGCCTTTTTATATTCATCTGTATGTTTGTATGTGTACCCATTGTTTGGCTCCACTTATAAGGGTGAAAACGTACAATTTTTTTTTATTCTCTGTTTTTTCACCAGTTATTTCCCTTAGGATAACCGCCTCAGCTCAATATGCATTGCTGCAAGACATGGTTCATTCTTTTTTTTGGCTAAGTATTCCATGGTGTATATATACCACATTTTCTTCATCCATTCCTCCATTATTGATTGAGACTTAGGTTGATTTCATGTCTTTAATATTGAGGTAGTGCTGTGATAAACATATGGAATTATAGTATTTTTTTTTTTAATACAGTGATTTATTTTCCTTTAGTGAAACCTAGAAGTAGGATTGCTGGACTGAATGATAAGCTCTATTTTTAGTTCTTTGAGATCTCCATACTGTTTTCCATAGGGTTGTACGGTTACATTCGACCAAAGAGCATTTAAGTGTTCCCTTTTCTCATCCATGCCAACATCGCTAGTTTTTGACTTTTTAATAGCAACCATTCTAATAAGGTAAGATGATATCTCATTGTGGTTTAAATTTGCATTTCTCTGATGATCAGTAATGTTGACAATTTTATAAATTTATGTTTGTTGGCTGCTTGTCTTTTTTGAAGGAAGAGGAAGAAGGGCAATCTGTTCATGTCCTTTGCCACTTTTAGTGGGGTTGTTTTTCTTGTTAATTTGTTTGAGTTCCTTATAGAATCTGCAACTTAGTCTTTCAGATGCGAACTTTGCAAAATATTTTCCCCCTTTCAACAGGATATCTGTTTACTCTGTTGATTGCTTCTTTTTTTGCTGTGCGAAGCTTTTTTAGTTTAATTAAGCCCTCTTTATTTTTTGGTTTTTGTTGCATTTTGCTTTTGAGGGACTTGGTCATAAATTATGTATCTAGGCCAATGTCAGAAGAGTTTTCTAAGTTTTCTTCTAGAATTTTTATGGTTTGGTTCTTACATCTAAGTCTAATCCATTTTGGGTTAATTGTATTTGGTGAAAGGTATAGGTCCAGTTTCATCCTTCTAGCGTGTAATACGACCCGTCTTGAGGCGCCCCTCACCGCCTGAGCGATGGGTGGCCGGGCAGAGCCCTCCCTCTTCCCCAGACAGGGGCGGCCGGAGAGGGGCTCCTCACTTAGCCAGACAGGGGGCGGATGGGCAGTCGCTCTCACCTGAGCGATGGGTGGCGTGCAGGCGCTCCTCACCTCCAAGGCGATGGGTTGGCTGGACAGAGGCGGCTCTCACTCTTCGGACAGGGGCCGGGCAGAGGCCTCCCTCACTTCCCACAGGGGTGGCCCGGGCGAGAGCACTCCCCTCACTTCCCAGACCCGAGGCGGGCCGAGACATTCCTCACTTCCCAGATGGGGAGGCGGGGCAGAGGCGCTCCTCACCACCCAGAAGATGGGTGGTCGTGTAGAGGCGCTCCTCAACTCCCAGATGATGGGTTGCCGGGTAGAGGCGCTCCTCATTTCCCAGACAGGATGGCTGTGCAGAGGCTCCTCCGCTTCCAGATGATGGGTGCGGCGGGCAGGCTGGCTCCTCCCTTACCAGACAGGTGTGCAGGCA
>JAKGGE010000822.1:0-10426 GCA_023748175.1 Hoolock leuconedys
AGGCGCCCCTCACCGCCTGAGCGATGGGTGGCCGGGCAGAGCCCTCCCTCTTCCCCAGACAGGGGCGGCCGGGGAGAGGGGCTCCTCACTTAACCAGACAGGGGGCGGATGGGCAGTCGCTCTCACCTGAGCGATGGGTGGCGTGCAGGCGCTCCTCACCTCCAAGGCGATGGGTTGGCTGGACAGAGGCGGCTCTCACTCTTCGGACAGGGGCCGGGCAGAGGCCTCCCTCACTTCCCACAGGGGTGGCCCGGGCGAGAGCACTCCCCTCACTTCCCCAGACCCGAGGCGGGCCGAGACATTCCTCACTTCCCAGATGGGGAGGCCCGGGCAGAGGCTCCTCACCACCCAGAAGATGGGTGGTCGTGTAGAGACGCTCCTCAACTCCCAGATGATGGGTTGCCGGGTAGAGGCGCTCCTCATTTCCCAGACAGGATGGCTGTGCAGAGCCTCCTCCGCTTCCAGATGATGGGTGCGGCGGGCAGGCTGGCTCCTCCCTTACCAGACAGGTGTGCAGGCAGAGGTGCTACTCAATTCCCCAGAAGATGGGTGGCCGGGCACAGAGAGCACTCCTCACTTCCCAGACAGGCCCAGGACGGGCAGGCTCCTCACTTCCCAGGCGATGGGTGTGGCGGGCAGGCTCTGTGTTCCCAGAAGATGGGTGGCGGGCATTGGCTCCTCCACTTCCCAGATGATGGGTGGCCCGAGCAGAGGCACTCCCCTCACCTCCCAGACAATGGGTGGCTGGGCAGAGCCCCTCTCACTTAATCCCGAGGGCGCCGGGCAGAGGCTCTCACTTCTTCGGACCGGGGGCGGCAGAGCAGCTCCTCACATCTTCCGGACGGGCAGGCGGGAGGCTCCTCAATTCTTCGGAAGCCAAGCGGCCCGGGCAGAGGCGTTCCTCACTTCTCCCGGATGGGAGCAGACTGACAAGCTTCCTCACTTCCCAGGCAGATGGGTGGCGGGACAGAGGCGCTCCTCACTTCCAGACAGGATGGCGGAGCGGAGAGAGGCGCACCTCCCTTCCCACCGCAGGCGGCCGAGGGCAGAGGCGCTCTCACTTCCATGAACTGGGCCGGGCAGAGACATTCCTCACATCCCAGGCGGCGGGCAGAGGCGCACCTCACCACCCAGCGATGGGTGGCCCAGACGATGGGTTGCCGGGTAGAGGCGCTCCTCATTTCCCAGACAGGATGGCCAGGCAGAGGCACTCCTCATTTCCTAGACGATGGGTGGCCGGGCAGAGGCGCTCCTCACTTCCCAGACGAGGCGGACGGGCAGAGGCGCTCCTCACCTCCCAGACGATGGGTGGCCCGGCAGAGGCAATCCTCACCTCCCAGACAATGGGTGGCTGGGCAGAGGCGCTCCTCAATTCTTCCTGAAAGGGGCGCCTGGGCAGAGGCCCTCCTCACATCTTCGCGGACGGGGCGCCCCGGCAGAGCCGCTCCTCACATCTTCCCGGACGGGACAGCCGGGCTGAGGGGCTCCTCACTTCTTTCCCGACGGGGCAGCCAGGCAGAGGCGCTTCTCATCTCCCAGGCGATGGGTGGCTGTGCAGAGGCGATCTTCACTTCCCAGACAGGATGGCCGTGCAGAGGCTCTCCTCAATTCCCAGACGATGGGTGGCCGGGCAGAGGCGCTCCTCACTTCCCAGACAGGATGGCCAGGAGGCCTCTCCCTCACTTCCCTGCAGGGGTGGCCGGGCCGGTGGCTCCTCACCTCCCGAGCCCCGGAGACGGCAGACAGAGGCTCTCCCCTCACCACCCAGACACATGGGTGGCGGGCAAGAGCTCCTCACTTCTTTCCAGACAGGGCGGCCTGGCAGAGGTTTTCCTCACTTCTTCCCAGACGGGGCGGCCGGGCAGAGGCCCTCCTCACTTCCCGGACGCTGTGGCTGTGCAGAGGCGCTCCTCACCACCCAGACAATGGGTGGCCGGGCAGAGGCGCTCCTCACTTCCCAGACGATGGGTGGCCGGGCAGAGGCACTCCTCACCTCCCAGAAGATGGGTGGCCGGGCAGAGGCGCTCCTCACTCTTTCCCGTATAGGCCGCCTGGGCAGGGGCGCTCCTCACTTCTACCCGGACGGTGCGCCCGGCAGAGGCGATCCTCACTTCTTTCCAGACGGATAGGCCAGGCAGAGGCTCTCCTCACTTCCTCCCAGATGGGGTGGCCGGGCAGAGGTTCTCCTCACTCTTTCGGGCGGGCGGGCCTCCTCACTTCTACCCGGACGGGGTGCACGGGAAGAGACGCTCCTCCCTTCTTCCCGGACGGGGAGCCGAGCAGAGGTGCTCCTCACTTCTTCCCGGACCAGGGTGGCCGGGCAGAGGCGCTCTCACTTCTTCAAGCAGGACAGCCTGGCAGGCTACTCACTTCCCAGGCGATGGGTGGCCTGGCAGAGCTCTCCTCCCGCCCCTTCCCTGACGGGGTGGGTGGTCGGGCAGGAGGCGTTCCTCACTTCCCAGAGCGTGGGTGAGTCCATGCCAGAGAGCTCTCCTCACTTCCCAGACAGGCTGACCCGGGGCAGAGGCGCTCCTCATCTCCCAGATGACGGGTGTAGCGGGAGCCTCCTCACCACCCAGACGATGGGTGCGGCCAGGCGAGAGCACTCCTCACCTGTCAGAAGAAGATGGGTGGCCGGGCAGAGGTGCTCCTCACCTCCCAGATGGGGGCCCCGACGGGCAGAGGCGGCTCCCTCACCACACCCAGGCGATGGGTGGCTGGGCAGAGGCGCTCCTCACTTCTTCCAGATCGGGCGGCGGGGCAGGCGTTCTCACTTCTTCCCAGGCCCAGGCGGCTGGGCAGGCATCCTCACTTCCCAGACGCTGTGTCTGGGCAGATGCCCTCCTCACCACCCAGAAAATGGGTGGCCGGGCATAGGCTCCTCACCTCCCAGACGATGGTTGGCCGGGCAGAGGCACTCCTCACCTCCTAGACGATGGGTGGCTGGGCACAGGCGCTCCTCACTCTTTCCCGGATAGGGCGCCTGGGCAGGGGCTCTCCTCACTTCTACCCGGGCGGGGCGCCCGGGCAGAGGCGTTCCTCACTTCCCAGAGGGATAGCCGTGCAGGCGCTCATCATTTTCAGACGATGGGTGGCTGGGCAGGCGCTCTCACTTCCTGGGCGGCCGGGCAGAGTCGCTCCTCACTTCCCAGATGATGTGTGGCTGGGCAGAGGCTCTCCTCTCTTTTTCCCAGACAGCGTGGCCGGGCCGGGGTGTTCCTCACCTCCCAGGCCGGTGCGGCCGGGTAGAGGCGCTACTCCCTTCTTCCCGGAAGGAGTCCGGGCAGCGTCGCTCTTCACTTCTTCCTGGATGGGGCGGCATGTCAGATGCGTTCCTCACTTCTTCCTGGATGGGGCGGCCGGGCAGAGGCACTCCTCACTTCTTCCCGGAGGAGGGTGGCGGTCAGAGGCTCCTCACTTCTTCAGTGACCCGGTCAGAGAGCGCTCCTCGCTTCCCAGGCGGGGGGAGCCGGGCAGATGTGCTCCTCAGTTCTGACCCTTGCGGGGCGGCGGTCAGTAGCTCCTCGCTTTGAGTGATGGGTGGCCGGGCAGAAACCTCCTCGCTTCCCCTGGCGGTGGGAGTCGAGCAGAGATGGTCCCTCACTTTGACGTTGGGTGAGTGCAGCGCAGAGCCTCCCTCACTTGCTTCCCAGACAGGCGGCCGGGCAGAGGCCTCCTCACCTCCCAGATGATGGGTGGCCGGGCCGAGGCCCTCCTCACCACGCAGACGATGGATGGCCAGGCAGAGGCTCTCCTCACCTGCCAGAAGGTGGGTGGCCGGGCAGAGGCGCTCTTCACCTCCCAGATGGGGCGGCAGTGCCGATGCACTCCTCACTTCCCACACGGTTGGTGGCCGACGCGAGGGGCCTCCTCACTTCCGAGGCCGAAGGGGTGGCGGGCAGGCGCTCCTGCACTTCAAGACAGGGTGGCGGGCAGAGGCGTTCCCTCCGCGATTCCCAGGCGGGTTTGCAGGGCAGAGGCTTTCCTCAGTTCCCAGATGATGGGTGGCTCAGCAGAGGCGCTCCTCACTTCTTCCCGGACCGGGCGCCCGGGCAGAGTCGCTACTCACTTCTTCCGGTTGGGCCGGTGAGGCCCTCCTCACTTATTTCCGGACCAGTGACCCGGGGCAGAGGCACTCTAAGTTTTTCCCGAGCTGGGCAGAGGCGCTACTCACTTCTTCCCGGATGGGGCGGCCAGGGAGAGTCGCTCCTCATTTCCCCATCGGGGCTGCCGGGCAGAGGGCATCCTCACTTCTTCCCAGACGGGGTGTCTGGGCAGAGGCACTCCTCACCTCCCAGACGATGGGTGGCTGCGCAGGGCTCCACTTCTTCGAGGCCTTGGCAGTGATCCTCACTTCTTCAGGACGAGGGGGCCCAGAGCAGAGGCTCCTCACTTCCTCCCGGACAGGGGTGGGCAGACGAAGCCCCTCTCACCTCCCAGGCGATGTGTGGCCGAGCAGAGACGCTCCTCACTTCTTCCCCGGATGTGGCAGTGGGACAGGCGGCTCCTGCACCTCCCAGGCGTTGGGTGGCCGGGCAGAGGCGCTCCTCACTTCTTCCATTATGGAGCAGACAGACAGAAGCTGATCCTCATCTCCCAGGCGATGGGTGGCTGGGCAGGAGGCTCCTCACTTCCCAGAAGGGCCCGGAGAAAAGAGGCGGCTCCCTAACTTCCCAGGCAGGCGGCGGGGAGTCGCGGCGCTCCTCACTTCCCAGACAGAGGCTGACCGGGCAGGCTGGCTCCCTCACCTCCAGACGATGGGTGGCCCTGCAGAGGCGCTCACTCACCTCCCAGACGTGGGTGGTGGAAGAGTCTCTCCTCACTTCCCAGGCGATGGGTGGCCGGGCAGAAGCTCTCCTCACTTCTTCCCAGACAGCGTGGCTGGGCCGAGGTGCTGCTCAATTCCCAGACAGTGCGGCCGGGCAGAGGTGCTCCTCCATTCATCCCGGAAGGGGCATCCGGGCAGCGGCGCTCACTTCTTCCTGGAAGGGGCGGCCGGGCAGAGGCGCTCCTCAGTTCTTACCGTACGGGGCGGCGGTCAGAGTCGCTCCTCACTTCTTCCTGGACGAGCCAGATGGGCAGAGGCGCTCCTCAATTCTTCCGGAAGGGGCGGCCGGGCAGAGGCGCCCCTCACTTCCCAGACGGGGTGGCCTGGAAGAGCCCCGCACCACCCAGGCGATGGGTGGCCTGGCAGGCTCATCACCTCCCCGACGATGGGTGGCTTGGCAGAGGCGCTCCTCACTTTTTCCCGGATGGGGCGCCCGGGCAGAGGCCCTCCTCAATTCTTTCTGGACGGGGCGGCCGGGCAGAGGCGCTCCACACTTCCCAGACGTTACGGCCGGGCAGAGCCGCTCCTCACTTCTTCCCAAATGGGGTGGCCAGGCAGATGCGCTCCTCACTTCTTCCCAGACTGGGCTACCCCGGGCAGAGGAAATCCCTCAGCTTCTTCTGGGCGCCCAGACAGGCAGCTCCTGCTTTTTCCGGAAGGTGGCCGGGCAGAGGTGATCCTCTTCTTCCCTGATGGGCCGGCCAGGGGCTCTCCTACTTCCACAGCCGGGGCAGCCGGGCCAGGAGATCTCACTTGTTCCCAGGGCGAGGGGTGTCCGGGCAGAAGCGCTCTCACATCTTCCCAGGCCGCAGTGGCAGACAGAGGCTCTCCTCACTTCCCTGTCGGGGCAGCGGTGAGAGAGAGATCCTCCCACTTGTTCCGGACGGGGTGTCGGGCAGCCTCTCACATCTCCCAGGCCATGAGTGGCCAGACAGAGCTCTCCTCTCTTCCTCCCAGGCAGAGTGACGTGCCGGGAGGCGCTCCCTCCTGCCTGAGCGATGGGTGGCCGGGAAGAGGTGCTCCTCACCTCCCAGAGAATGGGTGGCTGGGACGAGGTGCTCCTCAATTTTTCCCTGACCAGGCAGCCGGGCAGCTCCTCAAAAACTAACTCAGGACAGGGCCTCGGCGGGCAGAGCACTCCTCACTTCCTGGATGCAGAGGCTGGCCGGGCAGAGAGGCTCCTCACTTCCTGAGCCCAGGCGGCGGGCAGGAGAGCTCCTCACTTCCCAGGCAGGATGGCCGTGTAAGAAATCTTCACTCCCAGCAGATGGTGGGTGGCGGGCAGGCTCCCTCACTTCCCAGACAGGATGGCCTGGCAGAGAGCTCCCTCCTCCCAGACGATGGGTGGCTGGGCAGAGAGAGCTCCCTCAATTCCCAGACCTAGGCAGAGACGGGCAGGCTCCTCACTTCCCAGGCAGGTGCTGGCAGACAGAAGCTCTGATTTCCCAGAAGATGGGTGGCTGGGGCCGGAGAGGCTCCTCACCTCCCAGGCGATGGGTGGCCAGACAAGAGGCACTCCTCACCTGAACGATGGTTGGCTGGGCAGGCGCTCCTCTCACTTCTACCACCTGAAAGAGCGGGCAGAGGCGTTCCTCACTTCCCGGACCCAGGCTCAGGACAGATCGCGTGCCTCCACTTCTTCGAGACAGGGGCAGGCGGGCAGAGCGCCTGCTCAATTCTTCCTGGAAAGGGCTTCGAGACAGGCTCCTGCTTCTTCCTGGGCCGAGAACAGGCAGACAGAAGCTCTCCCTCACCTCCCAGGCGATGGGTGGCTGGAGGGCTCCTCACTTCTTCCGGACAGGGCAGCTGTAAACAGAGGGACTCCTCATCTCCCCAGGCAGTGGGTGGCTGGGCAGAGAGAGATCTCCTGCTTCCACAAACGGGGCTGCGGGAGAGAGGCTCCTCGCACTTCCCAGGCAGCGGGAGGCTCCTCATTTCCCAGAAGGCGGTCCGGACAGGCTCACTCACCTCACGAGGCAGGTGATGGGCCGTGCCAGGCGCTCCTCACCAGACGGTGGCTGGGCAGAGCTCTCCTGTTCTTCCCGGACAGAGGCGCCAGACGGCTCCTCATATTTCTGGGCCAGCGGCTGACCCAGGCAGAGGTGCTGTCACATCTTCCCAAGGCAGGCTGACGGGCAGAGGCCTCCTCACTTCTTCCACGAGGGCCGGGGTGGCGGGCAGGCTCTGGCTTCCCCAGGCAGGCGGCCGGGCAGAGGCTCCTCACCTCAGATGGGGCGGCCGAGACAGAAGCAGCTCCCCCCACTTTTTTCAGGGCCAGGGGCAGCTGGGCAGGGGATCTCACTTCTTCGGGCCAGGCAGCTTGAGGGCAGAGCCATCCTAAATTCTTCCCAGACGGGGTGTCAGGGCAGAGGCGCTTCTCAGTTCTTCCCAGACCTGGTGGCCGGGCAGAGGCATTCCTCACTTCCTCCCAGACGGGGCTGCCGTGTGGAGGCGCTCCTCACCGCACAGACGATGGGTGGCGGGTCAGAGGCGCTCCTCAATTCCCAGACGGGATGTCCGGGCAGAGCCGCTCCTCACTTCCCAGTGGGTGGCCGAGCAGAGGTGCTCCTCAACTCTCAGAGGATGGGTGGCTTGGCAGAGGTTCTCCTCAATTTTTCAGTCTGCAGGCATGAACCCAGAGGTGCTCCTCACTTCTTTCGGACCCAGGCGGCAGAACCGAGGCACTCCTCAGTGCCAGATGGGCTGACGGGCGAGCGCTCCCTAAATTGGCAGGCGGAACTGGCAGACAGGAGGCTCCTCACTACCCAGGCAGTGGGTGGCCAGGCAGAAGCACTCCTCCCAGCTCCAAGGTGGGTGGCGGGCAGAGGCTCCTCCTCCCTGACAGAATGGGCGTGCAGGCGCTCCTCACTTCCCAGGCAGTGGGTGGCTGCGCAGGCTCCTCACCTCAGGAGGATGGGTGGCTGGGCAGAGGCTCCTCACTTCTTCACGGACGGTAGCCAGACAGAGTCCTACTCCTTTTTTTTTCCCGGATGGGGCGCCAGACAGAGGCCCTCCTCACTTATTATTTCCGGAAGAGGCGGCGGACAGAAGCGCTCTCCCTATGCTTTTTTTCCCGGGGCCGGGGCTGACTGGGCAAGGCAGCCTACTCACTTCAGGACGGTGACCCCAGGAGGGAGTGGCTCCCTCATTTCCCCCCATGGGCTGTCGAGACAGAGGCCATCCTCACTTCTTCCCGGGGGGAGGCACTCCTCACCTCCCAGACGATGGGTGGCTGCGCAGAGGCTCCTCACTTCTTCCCGAAAGGGGCGCCCGGGCAGAGTCGCTCCTCACTTCTTCCCGGACGTGGCAGTCGGGCAGAAGCGCTCCTCACCTCCCAGGCATGGGTGGCCGGGAAGAGGCGCTCCTCCACCTACAGACGATGGGTGGCCGGGCAGAGGCGATCCTCGCTTCCCATACAGGATGGCCGTGTAGAGGCGCTCTTCAATTCCCAGATGGTGAGTGGCCGGGCAGAGGTGCTCCTCACTTCCCAGACAGGATGGCCTGGCAGAGGCGCTCCTCACTTCCCAGACGATGGGTGGCTGGGCAGAGGCACTCCTCACTTCTTCCCAGACAGGGCGCCCGGGCAGAGGCACTCCCTCACTTCTTCCCAGACAGGGCGCACGGGCAGAGGCACACCTCACCTCCCAGGCAGGATGGCCATGCAGAGGCTCCTCACTTCCCAGACGTGGGTGGCCGGGCAGAGGCGCTCCTCACTTCCCAGACGATGGGTGGCTGGACAGAGGCACTCCTCACCTCCCAGCGATGGGTGGCCGGGCAGAGGCACTCCTCACTTCCCAGACGAGGTGGCCGGGCAGAGGCTCCTCACTTCCCTGCAGGCGGAGGCAGGCTCCTCACTTCCCAGGCGATGGGTGTCCAGGCAGGCTCCTGATTTCCCAGGCGATGGGTGGCGGGCAGATCAGCTCCCTCACCTCCCAGATGATGGGTTGCCGGGCAGAGGCACTCCTCACTTCTTCCCAGACAGGATGGCCTGGCAGAGGCGCTCCTCACTTCCTCCCTGACGGGGCGGCCGGGCAGAGGTGCTCCTCACCTCCCAGGCAGGATGGCCATGCAGAGGCGCTCCTCACTTCCCAGACAGGATGTCCAGGCAGAGGTGCTCCTCATTCCCAGACGATGGGTGGCCGGGCAGAGGCGCTCCTCACTTCCCAGACGATGGGTGGCGGGCAGAGCGCTCCTCACTTCCCAGACAGGATGTCCAGGCAGGAGTTCTCCCTCATTTCCCAGGCGATGGGTGGCGGGCAGGCGCTCCTCACTTCCCAGACGATGGGTGGCCGGGCAGAGGCGCTCCTCACTTCTCCCAGGATGGGGCAGACTGGCAGAGGCGCTCCTCACTTCCCAGACAATGGGTGGCCGGACAGAGGCGCTGCTCACTTCCAGACGATGGGTGGCCGGGCAGAGGCTCCTCACTTCCCAGACGATGGGGCCGGGCAGAGGCTCTCCTCACTTCCTCCCAGATTGGGTGGCCGTGCAGAGGCGCTCCTCACTTCCCAGACGATGGGTGGCTGTGCAGAGGCGCTCCTGACTTCCCAGACAGGATGGCCAGGCAGAGGCGCTCCTCACTTCCCTTCTTCCCAGACGGGCGGCCGGGCAGAGGCGCTCCTCACTTCCCAGGCGATGGGTGCCGGGCAGAGGCTCCTCAGTTCTTACTGCACGGGGCGGGCGGTCAGAGGCGCTCCACACTTCTTCCTGGACGGGGCAGATGGGCAGAGGAGCTCCTCAATTCTTCCCGGAAGGGAGGCTGGCAGAACAGGCAGCATTCCTCACTTCCCAGACAGGATGGCCAGGCAGAGGCGCTACTCACTTCCTAGGCGATGGGTGGCGGGCAGAGGCTCATCACCTTCCTGAAGATGGGTGGCTTGGCTCTCACTTTTCCCAGATGGGGCGCCGGGCAGAGGCACTCCTCACTTCTTTCTGGGCCAGGCGGCCCGAGACAGGGAGTGCTCCCAAATTTCCCAGACAGGATGGCCAGGCAGAGGCGCTCCTCACTTCCCAGACAATGGGTGGCCGGGCAGAGGCGCTCCTCACTTCCCAGGCGATGGGTGGCGGGCAGGCTCCTCACTTCCCAGATGATGGGTGGCTGGGCAGAGGCGCTCCTCACTTCCCAGGCGATGGGTGGCGGGCAGAGGCGCTCCTCACTTCCCAGACGATGGGTGGCTTGGCAGAGGTGCTCCTCACTCCCAGACGATGGGCGCCCGGGCAGAGGCTCTCCTCACTTCTTTCTGGACGTGGCAGAAGGGAAGAGGCGCTCCTCAATTCTTCCCGGACGGGGCAGCCTGGCAGAGGCGCTCCTCACTTCCCAGGCGATGGGTGGCCGGGCAGAGGTGCTCCTCACCTCCCAGAGGATGGGCAGCGGCGGGCAGAGACGCTCCTCACTTCTTCCCAGACAGGATGGCCAGGAAGGGGCGCTCCTCACTTCCTCCCAGACAGGGGTGTCTGGGCAGAGCCTCCTCACTTCTTCCCAGACAGGATGGCCAGGCAGAGGCGCTCCTCACTTCCCAGACAGGATGGCCGGGCAGAGGCGCTCCTCACTTCCCAGACGATGGGTGGCCGGGCAGAGGCTCCTCACTTCTTCCCAGGCAG